>SSNR01000166.1:404006-453517 GCA_006937965.1 Callopanchax toddi | reverse complement strand
TGCCTTTTGCTTTTTTATATTTAGCTTCAAAGAGATAACATTAATTTAATGTGTTCATTTTTTTGTAATCATGAACAATGATCTGTCCAAAACTTATTTTTAGAATAACTTATTTTGGGGTTAGATCACCTAATGTTTGAAGAATAAAAAATGTTTATGAAATCCACAAATAAACCAGTGTTGTGTCCACATGCAACGATTTAACAAAGCACTTTTTAAAAATATGATTTTAGGCTCTTTATTACAAGCAGTTTGTCACAAAGTCTCAATTTGTTCCCATTTCTTTAGTAAAATGTATGAAAAATACCATTAATAACATAGTTTAACACAAAAATAGTATTTTAGCACCAACAAGGTAATTCTGAAAGAAATTAGCTATAAAATCTTGTTAACAGATGATCAGATGAAGGACGAAGCATTTTGGTGACTAATTAGAATATTAGTCATTTGAGCAAAAACCAAACAAACAAAACACTCGATGAACCTTTTTATTACCCTAAAATGGGTTATATGAGGGAAAGTAGATTAAATCTTATTACTGGACAAGAATCTGAAGATTATTTACTCTGATTTGACAAGGACATTTTCACACTTTCTTACCAAACTGATGTTGGCCAGCTCATATCACTAACTTGAGCATCTTTAATCTGCTCTAGTTTTAACCCTACTCTTCAGACCTGGACTAAATAATTCTAGACGAATAGCAGAATATTTTAAATTCAGATTGTGATTTGTGAAACTTTTTATTTGTTAAAGCTGAATACAGGGGTTTTTAGGACTTGTTCTTTTGCATCTGGACCACATTAGAACTAGTCCAGGTCAAAAACTACAAACTCTTCAAACCAAAACTAGATTATTCTACTTTAAATGTGTGACTTCCTGTCTGGGCTTTAATCAACACACCTGTGTAAACCAGTGCCGTGATGACAGCAGCGAAGAAGGGAACTCGGAGTTTTTCGTCCAGTTTGCGCACATGCATGGCCGCAGCCTGGACGGTGAACGCGCAGCCCAGCTCTACGGCCGCCGCTTCCAGAACCGTCCCACCGAGGGGATCGAAGCATCGGAACCCAAACTTCTGGTGCTGGAGGTGCATGTCGGACAGACCCAGCGACCAGACGGAGGCTGCGAAGAACCGCGCGGCGACCGCAGCTCCGAACTGGAAAGCGATGAGGACGACGGCCGCTTTGACGCTTCGAGTCCCGCGACAGACTCTCTCCAGAACCGCGTTGGGGTTACAGGTCGCTTCCCGAAAAGTTAGTAAGTGAATAACCGTGACGGTGTAAGTGAGGGCCAAGCTGATGGATAGGTCCAGTTGGGCCTTTTCACCGAGCAGTTTGAGTTCATGCGTGCAGCAGCAGAGCTGAAAGGTTGAAACTGCTTCCAGAAGGTAAATCCAATAAACTCCGCGGATGAAACGCGCTGCCGCGCGGCGGATCAACTCACAGATAAGTACAGCAGCAGCTAGCGCCGCTACGGAAGCCCGCAGGTCAGACATCACGTTCCCTGTCCGGACTGACGGTTTAAACACAAACCATGAAGCTTTCTCTGTGATTTAGACCGCTTGGTGTACTTTTCCTCCGTGGCAGTCCGCGACAAAGTCTCGGTGATCCACGTTGCCGCAGTTGCGTCAAACCTCTCGCTCTGGAACCGGAACAGGAGCCGCGTGACATTCAAAATAAAAGTCTTTGAGAAAACCTAGAAATAGTTTGGTAAACGAGATGAAAAAACTATACAGTGAGATGATTTACTGAAATTATATTGTTGCATTGTTAGTGTGTGTGTGGTCTCCAGTCAGTCTTGTTGTTACAAGTACTTTCAAGTTCATATAATTCAGCTCATGACACTTCATATACCCATGCTGCAGTTATCTTAGAATTGTTTCCCAAAATTAAAAGGATCCTCACACAAAACAATCATGTATTTCTAAGTTTAACAGGGCTTTTATTTTAATTACTGAATGGGATTTTTCTAGCAATAAATGAATTTTTAAATTTTAAGCATCGTTATAAACTAATGGATGTAGCTTAAATGTCGGTACTATTTTACTTAAGTAAACGCCAAGGCTACAAAATGTTTTATTTTGGAGATTTAACCGGAAATGTGATAACAATTATAAAACATCTCTAACTTAAACTTGTTTTGTGACAGAGCGAAAAGCTTGGGAGTGACTGGCTCAGATAAGGGAAGGAAAATAACGGTTTCAACATTTTGATAGTTTGTTACAGGAAGGAAACGAGCAGAAGGCGTGTTGGTGTAAAGGAGAAAGGTTTAATTGCAAATGTACGGGTAAAGTATAATTTTTCTTTATTTAAAAAATAATTAAAATAACAGGGATAAAGTTGTTTGAGTCCTTGATGTAAAATATTTCCTAATATACAGATGGATTTTATGATTTAAAAAAAATCTATGGATATCATAAAAGTACAAAGTCATGATCATTTCAAAAGTGTAATTAAATAACATTTTAAGACAGCTTGATGGGGAAATGTGTTTAGCTTTTCCATCAAGTTGCAGTCAAACCCTAAGTATGACGGGGAAAATTTTAAGTAAAAATGTAATCACAGGTATACACTGAGGAGAACTTTGCAAGGTTTCTGTAAGTTTATTTGTGCATCATTCAAACACAGATTTTCAGTCCTGATTTGAAGGAGTCGACAGTTTCTGCTCATCTCAGATTTTGAGGTAGCTGTTTCCGGCGCTGAGGAGGAGAGAAACTAACGTTTAGTTCTGTTCCTGGGAACACCGAGTAAACAAGACCTGAGGGGTCTATGGCTTCTTTCTGAGAAGGAAATTTGAGAGGAAATTTATTATTTATGAAAACAAAAGTTAGATTAGATCTAACTGAAGCAACACTTGATCTTGAACAACTTTCATTATATAATTTAACTGATGTGATTCCACTAAATTTACTATGTATTTTTGAGGCACGAGATCTGGTTTTTGAGAATATTTAGTCACAGTAATGGTAGACTAATTCCAGCAAAATTAACAACTCAAATCAACTTTGGTTGATGGTTTTATGTAGAAACATTTAAAATATAAGCGAAGGTAATTAAAGAGGTGTGGCAAAACTCCAAAGAAATCCTTCAGAGACTGGTGGGTTTTAGTATAAAGTTGTGAGTTTTATCTATGAATCTCCTGAGACTATATTTAAATAGAAGTTGTCTCTTTGTTTTTCCTGTTAAAAGATCAGGTGAAATCCTCCTGGACTCACCTGGTTGTGTTCTGTATCACCATGGCAACAGGTGGCAGAGGATGATACTTGAGCAGGAAAAAATAGTAAAGGATTTATAGTACTTCCGATTTCTTTTCAAAATAAAGCAGCGTCGTAATTAGTTTGACGCACTTCTATGCAAATAAACCGAAAAGGCGGTTAAATTGGCAGCAGATTTGGTGAATATTGATAAACATTTTATGTATATTATTTTTAAACTAAAACGTTATTTATTATGTGTGTTTGACGCTCAAAGGTCATCATGAATCATTTATGCTGCTGAGAGGAACTCCGGCTCGCTTCACCCGATCAGATCAGCCGAACTTCTCCGAGCGAAAACCGAGAAATGGCTCCGAACTTCGGCTTGTTTCCACCGCTCACCGGGAGTCTGGAGGTAGGAGAACCGACCCAGCACCTTGATCTGAAAATAACACAAGAATCTAAAATATGAAAACTGGTCAACGTTTTAAATCAGTAAAACCTCTTGGGTCGGGATAAATAATCTGTTTTGGTCCGGAAAATGTTTCTTATATGAATTTAATTATGTGAGAGCTGCTCTTTAGTGATCAGGATGATTGAATCAATGTACAGGTTTTTATCAGGATCACAAACTGAAAGTGTGAGCTCTTATTTTCGTAACCCTGTTGCCCTTGCTTTACTCTGATGACAGGTTTTTTGTTTATTAAACACTGGATAAGAAACGAAGAATTCAAAATAACCCCCATGGAAAGCATGTTTTCCACACTGAACCAATACTGCCCTTCCAGGAAAATGACTCCTGAGAATAAAAGCCGTCAAATCTTATCAAAACAAAGTGCGAAACTCAGCGTGTATACTTTAGATTAATGTATAAAAAGTCAAATACCTTAACAAGCTCCAACATAGGTTTAAAGTAGGAGGAAAAGACCTCACATTGCATGATCTGCATCCTTTACCAGGTCATAAGACTTTTCTTTAGCAGATTATCACTCATTTTACAGCAAAAACAAAAAAGCTTATTTTCTAGTAGTTTTTCCCCCCATTTGCTTGCACTTATCTGAGTATTTTTCCCCCTTTTCTCTCATTTAGGTTCATTAAGCTTAAGACTTTTTGCACATCTTGTAGATTTTTGCATTGATGCTTGACTGACTTCAAAATGCACCTCAAACTTCTTAAAAACACAACTCTGCTGTCACTTTTACTCCAAAACAAACATTAAATTGTTGCAGTTGACGTGACTTGTTTCTGAAACATGTAATGGTCTATAATCGTTTGACTGAATTTTATTTTGGTAAAGTTAATGAATGATTATTTCCCTGGAGTTAAAAATAATTGTGTAGCTACAAATTAGGTTAGTTTTTGACATCATGTGATGTGTTTTTCTTGTGATCTAAAGGTAATTTATGAACGGTTTATTAAGTCTTACAAAATATAATGAAAGATTTTTGGGAAGCAACTTCAAATTTAGATTTGTTTGAATTAAGCATTTTTCTAAAAGCACTCTGTAGTCTACTTATTTCTGAGTGCCTGACAACTTTTTAAAGAGTTATATCACAGAACTGACAGGATTGTGATGTCCTGTTGACTCGGTAATGTGATGTTTTCAGGTGTGTGTGAGCAGGATGGAGGCTGCGTCAGGGTGTATTTGAGTGATGGCGTCCACGTTCTTCCAGCAGTCGATTGGTCTTCGTGCCAAACTGCTGCAATGCTTTGAACATCAGCGTTTTGTGTCGTGTCTGACGGGTCTGTATGGCTGCAGGTGGAGACGCTACGAGAGGAGCGACGTTCAGCCGGGAAAATGCTGCTGCAATAAGGTTAGACAGCTGCAAACATTTCATAAAATTTAATTGCAAAACAAAAGGTAAAACTAAAATGATTGTGTATATTTTATTAAAACAAAATGAGCAAATTAATCGCTTTAGGAATACATTGAGTTGTTTTATGATAAAATGCTGCCGAGTTTGTCCTGCAGAAGAAAAACTATTAAAGCAAAATATATAATTTAAAGTTGAACTTTTTAATATTTTTGGTTTTTGATGCTGACAGCTGGAGGGAGCCTCCTTCGCTTTGCTCGTCGCAGCTTTCTGCGTCACATTGGTGTTCCTCTACTTCTGGGGAAACGCAGGAAATGACTACAATGACTTTGACTGGTGGGTTTACTGTAGTCGCACTTTGACTTTACTGTGACTATAAATAAACGACATTGTTAGAGATTTTACTCTTAGAACCCCAAGATGTAAGGAACCGAATCAGACCAGACAGTTAGTTTAAGTTTTTTGAGCATTGTGGATGAGAGACCACCCGTCTGCTGGTTAGGCATCGGAGTGGAACTCTGAGGGATCTTTTCTCAGCTCAGTATTTATTAGAACACAGGTTGCACAACATCACATGATTGCATTCATGACAAAAAGATAAGAATCTGCTGCTGCTGGTTTATTACTGTTCACAGGTAGCTAACTAATAACTTTTTCCGTTGATGTTGCTGATTCAAAACAAAGTTCTGCTGATTCCTCACAAGAATGGAATGTGTTTTGATTGTTCAAAACCTTTGGTCCGTGCATCGAAAGCTGATGCTGAAAATTAAAAGGTTACAAGCAGGATACATTTGTAAGCAGACATGAATCATAATAATTAAAAAACTCCTTCAGACATGGTGGTATTTTTCATCTCTTGTAGTCCCAGATTAAACTTTACATTTTTATGCTCATGAAATTTAATAAATCAGTATCTGTTTCCCTCTCAAATTAATGCATATTGGTTCCTACTTTTTTCCAAAAATTAATTTGGAGTGGACAGTCTTGCATCAAATTGGAAACAAGTTTTTTCTTCCAACTTGTCTAAAACTTTCAGCCGAAGCTATGAAAGTAATAAGATATTTTCACTTGTTTTGCAGCTGGGTGAACCTCGGTGGGACAGACCCTCATGGGGTGAAAAACTGCTTCCTCTATTGTGCTGCAACCCAAACATAAAAAAACCTAAACATCTGTTTTGAAGCAAACGGGTCACAGGTCAAATTATGTTCTGACCTGCTGTATTTGTGTTATCTTGCCAGTAAGATGTGTTTAAAGTGTTTTTATATTTCATGACTAACACCGTGCCCTCTTGGTGGTTCTGGTTTTCCTGTGAAGGTTTAACTTTGGGAACTTGGGCTTCTGGTGTCCCTGGTCTGTGGTGCTGCTGGTCATCACTGCAGGCTTCTTCAGTTACGTCACTTTGCTCACGGTGAGGCACGAACGCTCTGATCCTGAATGGATTTCTGATTAGTTTCTGGATCTTATTTGTTGTCTTAAACATTTTTAGTTTAATGGATTTTACCGTTTTTTATCAGTTTGCGAACAAACATTATTTAGCAATAATCCAAACTGAACATGAAATGTGTCTTTGCGTTGTGTGAAATATGAAGGTGGTAAATCAAATTCTTCAACTCAAGAAAATGTTCAACGGTTTTCCTGAACAACAAAAAACCAGGTCCTGTAGAAAGCAGGAACACACTGTAGTCTCTTTATCTGGAGTTGTGTAAAAGTTTGTGCTGATGGAAGTTTAGACTTTGCTCAGTTCATTCTAACGTTTCTTATCAGGTTGAACTTGTCTGTCTGTATTTCTTTTGCAGCTTTTGGCTGTGTGTTTACTGTCAGAGGGACAAAAGCTTCATCTACACTGGAGTCACAAGGTACTTGTCTCTTGTAGGTTAAACTCTTATCAGCCTACAAACAGGAATAATTCTTCCTTTTAATCCACTTGTTTGATCTGGTCCTTAGCAGATCTACAAATTGGATAAATGCAACATCAGATGGACTTAAAAACACACGACAAACTAAGCTGAAAAGGGTTTAGGTTATTTTCAAATGTTTTGGGAGTCCATCGATGTTCACAAGTGTTAAAGATTCACAACAGCTCCTCCCAGGAGAACATCCAGCATCCCGGGGTTAAAGTGTGCAATGCTGAGAGAAATAAATAAAACAAATCTCTCCAGGCCTCAGTGAGCAGGTTAAAGTTCAACAAGTTGGCTTATTTGGAAGGATTGCAGAAGAAAACCTCTCTAACGAAACCACAAGATGAGACCAAATGTTTACCCATAACGCACAGCAGCATGTTTGGATTAAACTTCACAACTGGGACTTAACTGGGTTATAAATCAGGACAATGATCCCAAACACAGCAGTGAATCTACAACAGAACGTCTGAGAGAAAAAGTGCTGTTATGATCCAGTCAAAGTCCTGAGGCCTGGACTAGGAAGCGGATTTCCTCCTTGGCTGACTAAGTTGAAGTGAAAGTCTTTCTGGTATTTCTTTTAGCATGGCTAGATCACCATGGTAACGAAGACTTGGTTAGTGAGAGGGTGTGCATAACTGTGTGAGAGAAGCAGAATTTGTTCACTGATTCCATTTTATTTGGGACAGGTTTAAAATCATTTAAAATGGTCTTTAGCCTGTTGATTTATATCACTATGTTCAATCTGAACTCTTTACTCCACACAGTCCTCCTACATTTGGGATTTATTTTAACAAACTATTTAATCTAAGACAGTATTTACTTAATCTGTTCATCTCCAGATTACTCTTGATTGGATTCATTTAGAAAGGAAAACATACTCTGTTAGTACCTTGTATGATACTAGTGTTCTGTATATTACTGTATATTGACTGAACTCAAAGATAAAAGTAATGTGAACACAAATCCTATAACTACATGTTGCTCTCTTTAAAACATTTTATACAGCTGCATGAGAACAGGCTCTTAAAATGTTTTATCCCGATGCATTAAATGTGAAACTGATGTTTTTCCACTTTTGTTTCAGATTGGGATCCTGGTGAGTCTGGTATTTTCTGTAGCAGCCACCGCCGTTCTGTCTGACCTCTGGGGTAAAGAATGGACCACACTGCTGCTTTCCTTTCAGGTGACCTAGTCGTATATTTCATATATTTTATGTTTTATTTTTTAAATTGTAGTTACTTTTAAAATGTTTTTATTATGTTTCTGCCTATAAATGCAGATGTTTTATAACCTGACCAGGTAACGGCACCTTATTTACATGTGGGTGGAGTCTTACTGATGACATCACTGGCCTGGCCAGTTGCTCTGCACTTCTATCGCATGAACTGCAGAGGTGAGCAGCACAGACTGAATTGTGTTTATGAGTTTTGTGTTTTCTTAGCTTGTTTTATTTTAAGTTGCTAGTTGTTTCTTCAAAGTTACAATAATTAAGACTGGTTTCATTTTTTTCCACATTAATCTTTGTGTCTTAGCAAATGTATAGGTTGGTCATTCATTATCTATTTAAAAAGATTTCAGAACTTCTTCACTTGGTTTAATAAAAGATGAAATGTTATTTTGGAGATGAGACTTAATAGATTTTAATTGCTGTGAATATTTTTATTCCTGGTGTTTCAGTGAGGAGGGGTCTTATCATGGGTGTGTACCTGGGCATCCTGTTGGTCCTCTACTTGGTGCCTCTCAGTTTATATTCTCCTTGCATCAAAGGGGAGGGGACTCTGGGCCCTGCACCGGCCCTCATCGGCCACAGAGGAGCCCCCATGGTGAGCAAAGCACTGTGAAAATAATGAACCAAACTATTTTGCATCTTTTTTCCCCCTCAAACCACCTCAAGGTCAAACTAGTTTTAGTCATTTAATGAGCTGCAGTTGAAAAGTCTTTGCAAAACTAAAATTGTCATTTTACAAAAATGCATAACATCCATTATCTGAAACCAAATAACTGTAAACACTTTTCCTCTTTTTTTTTTAACAGCTCACAAATAAATGACCAATTCTTTAGACTACAAACAGAACACGTTGTTTTTAAATGGATTCTGCTGTTAGATTTTTGTTAGTTTTTAAGTGAGGATATGATGGATTCACAGCTAAACAGCTATGTGCTCACATCCTTCCTGTTGGTACTGTTTAAATCTGAGACAGCCTCTGATTCAGCGGAGAGTCATCCTGAAATCGGTATTCCAAATATTTACACTGAAGCAACATCCTCTGCATGTTCTGAGTTCCTGCAGCTGGCTGCATGAGAATGTTCTGATTCTGTTTATCGCTATTCTGCAGCTCGCTCCAGAAAACACACTGATGTCATTTGAAAAGGCGGTGGAAGTAGGAAGTGACGGTTTGGAGACGGACGTCACCATAAGGTTAGTTTGTAGTACGATGGCACAGGTAAACACAGAATCAAACGTTTTGGATTTGATTAATCTTTTTTTCAAGGTGGATAATTAAGAGGATAATTTAAAAAATCCATAAAGTAACTTTACTGCTGCTCTGTTTCCTGTTGTAGTTTTGATGGAGTTCCCTTCCTGATGCACGACCACACCCTGTATCGCACCACCAACATCCATGAGGTTTTCCCCAACAGGACCAACACCCCGGCTGCCATGTTCACCTGGCGTGAACTGGAGAGGCTGAACGCCGGGTCCTGGTTCCTCTCAGTGAGTCACAGAAATCACGTGGAGAATTTGAGCTGCAACTTTTCATTAGGGGTCCAGCCTCCTAAGAATCCAGATTTTTTTTCTCTCCATAGCTATTTGGAGTTAGTAGGACTTCAGACATAAAAAAAAAACAAGAACACTCTTTTGAACATTTAATATTTAGTCCATTCACAAGTTCAAGTATTTCTAAATAATTTGGAAACAATTAGATTTGTTAGTTTTTTGTTCATAATATTTAAATGGTTAAATGGTTGAGGCAGTGCAACAGCAGCCAAACATGTTGAGTTAAATCGATTAAAACAAGTCAATTCCTCTGACCAGGTTCTGGTATTACAACCATCAGATGGAAAACAGTGTTCAGTGTGTTCTGTCAGTGATAATTGTATATAGATTTTTTTTTATATCCCCTTCAGCAAGATCCATTCGGAACAGCTGGTTCATTGGGAAAGGAGGAGCGACGGCGGGCAGGAAACCAGTCGGTCTGCAGCCTGCAGGTCTTCCTCCAGCTCGCAGCACAAACGCACAAACTGGTGATCTTTGACCTGTACCGACCGCCTAGAGGACACCCGTACAGAGACCGCTGGATCCAACGCACACTGGAGGTCATCCACGAGTCGTCCATTAATTCCTCACAGGTGAGACAACAAAGCTCTGGATGGTGTCACACTGATACGAAGCCCAGTACATTCAGTGTGTCTATTTAATATTTATCCCATTCTTACACACCCTAAATTAAGTCATTTTTCTTTTACAAATGTTGCTGTAAAATCAAAAAGGTCAACTGACGTCACCTGTGGATTTAGTGAAAACAGAATAAGTTTATTCAAAGTTTTTGTATGTTCGACTTTAACAAAACTGCAGCCCAACGTCCAAATCCACGTGCACGATTTCTTACAACTTCAAATTTATTTTGAAACCTGTCAGACTCGATACATGGTTACAAGAGTAGCTTTACTTTGTAGCTTAATGACACACAAAAAGGAGTCATCTGAAATTTTTACTAAAATATATATTTGTGTAATCAGATTTAGAGGTGTTCTGTGATTGTGGGCAAGTATAAATTTAGTAGTCATTTATACTTATTGTATTGATTCCTAATAAATTAAGAATGCTGTTAGTGAGAATAGTGAGTATGCATTTTGTTTAAGGTGCTGTGGCTGCCTTCAGAGCTGCGAGCGCTGGTTCAGGAAACTGATCCGGAGCTCCAGCAGACTTCAGGCAGTCGGCTTCCTCTAGAGGAGCTGCAGAGCTACATCGTCGTCAAACTCAACCTGCACTACAGCTCCATGTCTGCTGAAATCATCAGGTGAGTGGATTTGAGTCTGCTGTTATATAAATGTAAATACGCAAGTTGGAGAAACTTTTTGGGAGTACATGAGCATGACTTTGTCATCACGTTTGTGCAGTGAGCACGCTGCAGTAAACATCACCACCAACCTGTATGTGATCAGCCAGCCGTGGCTCTACTCTCTGGCCTGGTGTGCTGGGGTCCACTCTGTCACCACCAACGCCCCCCAGCTGCTCAGCACCATGAACTCCCCCCTTTTCCTCATGGTGAGTCTGATACAGACACGTCTTTACTTCTTCTTGACACCGACCTTTAAAGTCTTGACAGTTAAATCACAAGGATTCAATGGTGAAAAACAGCCGTGTAAAGGATGAAACTTTGTAATTTCTTTTTCAGCATTTAGAAGCTAGAACTATTAGAAGTCCAGAAAGCACAAGAGCTTCATGGTAAAAGATTCTACTAAATGTGCTATGAGTTAAGTCTGTAGTTGCCCTGTATTATTTAACTGTTCCTGGGTATTCCTATAAATGGGATATTTTCTTAGATGTGTAAACAGAAGTATAAATATCCCTTTTTCCCCCCCTCAGAGTCCACAGGAGTACAACCTGATGTGGACTTTCACTGATGTGGTTACCTTTATGCTGATCATCCTTATATTCTGCTTTCACTGGTGAATCTCACAAATTCAGATTAACATTAAATACAAATGTGCATTTTGACGTAGCCGTCGTCTTTTCAGGTGGCGAGAGCGAGAATTCGCTTTCTGCTCAGAAAGCAAAATGACACTGGACAGCAGCATCTACAGCAAATTCAAAATGGGTAAATCTACACAAAACCTACAAGGTTGCAGTGACTATTTGAATATTTCTGGACTAGAAAAAGTGAATAATCCAGACTATTTGTCTGATTCTCCTACAGAGATGGGCGACATCTGGTCTGTGTCCAGTTCCAACTTGCAAACTGCAGAAAACCTGATAACCATCACCAAGCACTAACTGACCTGACAACACACTCCAGGGTTTCTGCTAAGAACTGAATCAGATCTCAGGTTAAATTCCTTTAAACTACAGCTAGTTTGATTATGTATCAAAGTGAATCTGTAGACAATTCTACTGGAAAACCTAAAATCCAGAATTTCTAGTTAACAGAAAGTTAAAGATTGCAACAAGTTCATACCTAAATATAATCTTTAAAGTGTATGAGCTGCTAACTGTTTAGCAAATTAGATTTTAATAAAGGCAAAACAATTTCCAGTGATAACATAATGGTCACAATAACAATGAATTCTTATTTTCTGTGTGAAGGTATTTTAAACATGAACCTTAAAGTGAGCCTTAGTTTTCTTTGCAAAACATCCTTTATTTAGTGTGTTCACAACATAGATACATGCACATTCCAAAAGTACCATAACTATGACTTCAGACTTCAATCGGTTATGGTACACACGGGCAGTTTCTTCAAAACACATCAGGTATGTTGGTATGATTTTCGTTAAACTAAATTCAGATTGATCCAGTTTACCTGCAGGAATCTGTAAACTCATTCTGACATAAAACCAAAGATGCATCTAAAGAACAGAAGCTACACACAATACAAAAGGTATCTCTAAGTTCTCAGGTTGAATTCTGTTGTAAATTTAATGGTCACCTGATGCCAGGACCTGTATGTTCCAAGTGTCACTTACAGGAGTTTAAACTGGAACAACAAAAAGTACGGAAAGGTAAAATCTCACTGGATTTAGGTCAACGCTTAAGGATATTTACAGTTTAAAGTGGCAAATAATTTGGCTCACTGGTGCAGACATCGTTATTGCAATAAGACAAGTAACCACTCGGCCTTACCATTTTAGACTAACATCTTTTTTGAAAAGCTGGATTGGACATTTGGGGAGATTGTTTTAGATTAATATGCTCTGGAATGGAGCCATTAGCATGACTACTCAATCAAATTCAGGGGAAATAGAAAAAAGGTTTTAAATTACATCAGTTCATTTAATTTTGTCCCTTATCTGCAACATAGATGTCTGGAATCTTAAACATGACTTGGAACTCAGCTGCATCATTTTTCCTTTAATACAACTTTTTAAGCGTTTTTGTAAAATTAACATCAAAGGATCTTCAAAGCTCAGTCTGAGCCATTTTATGTCAAGAAATTAGTGAAGAGACAAGGAGGTGCTAAACAGAACTAAAAGCTTTGTTACCCTTCAATCTCTGAAATGTGCCTAATTTTTTTTTTTTTTAACCAATTAATTCTGATTTCAGGACAAATTCTCCCTGTTTCTGTTGGGTCACATTCTTAGGAAGATTAGTTAAATAACTTTCATTGTGCGGATTAAAATGGTTAACACAGCTAAAGAATATTTTACTTCCTGTAACCCACTACTTAGTGGATACATTTATCTAAAGCAACTAATCTATTAGGCATGTTGTGGTCTGTGGGGAGGGAAACCCATACAGAAAAGCCACAGCTGGGAATCAAACCTACTACCAACTGCACCATCATGCAGCAGGATGACAGGTTTGTTAAAGCCACAGAATCGGCACAAATCATTTAGTCGCTATGACAACTGAATTCAATTAGTGGGAAAGTGATGCAGCTGTAC
Source organism: Callopanchax toddi (assembly GCA_006937965.1). Classification (NCBI taxonomy): domain Eukaryota; kingdom Metazoa; phylum Chordata; class Actinopteri; order Cyprinodontiformes; family Nothobranchiidae; genus Callopanchax; species Callopanchax toddi. The sequence continues at coordinate 440,006 of SSNR01000166.1, read as the reverse complement.
CAAGATGTAAGGAGAGAAAACCCCAACTAATCAAATTATATAACTTGTGTGTTATTTGATGTTTAGCCAATTACTCCCAACATGTACTAACAAATTCAACTTTTGTAAATTTCTGAAACCCAATCAAAATACTGTGCAGGTGTCAAAGCTGCAACACAGATGTTTGAAAAAGATGATCTTTAAAGGCAAATGGTGAGTTTTAAGACAGGGCTGACATGTAACCAGATAAAGCTTCACAATATCTTGGTTTTACACCAGGAGATTGTTTGTATGTCTGAGAGTTCTGGGTTATCTGAGCACGGCTGTGCATTCACTTGTTGTTGCTGCGGGAAGTTCTCTGTTTGGTCATCGTTGTCAACATCTGGCTGATGTAAGAGGTCAGGAGGTCATCCATCTTGTAGCCCTGAAGAAGGTAGAAATACGTATGCAGTTTCTGACATGCGGCTTACTGGTGACATTTAAGGAAAATGTAATGACAGGGCATTTCAGTAGAAACATGCAATAGTGGTGGGTATATAAACAAAAAATCATGACTCAATAACTTATGCAATCTTGAGCATCAATTACAGGTCGATGATGTCATCTCGTGTTGTTCACAAGTCAGCTTATTGTCTGCTGAGACATGGCATCCCACCCCTCTTGAAGGGCGGTCCTCAGGTCATTGAGGTTCTGGGGTACAGAGTTCCAAGTCTCTAGACAATTTTGCCATTAAAGGGATACTCCACCAGAAAGTGATTTTTTTTTTTTGTGTCTATTGTCATATTCCGGCAGGTGGATATTTGCATTAGCTTAGCGTAAAACACTACGTGAATGGTAACTACTAGCATGCTAGTTGTTGCCATTCACTTAGTGTTTTACGCTAAGCTAATGCTAAAGGAGTATCGCCGGAGGCGAATATCCGCCTGCTGAATCAGGAAAACAGCTGGGCTGTTTACAAATTGTTTTTGCCCGATTATCTAACTATGAGGAATATGACAATAAACAAAAAAATCACTTTCTGGTGGAGTATCCCTTTAAGCTCCTTGTTGGAGAACAGCACGTTTTGCAAAAAGTACTGAAACATTGAACATGTGCATTCAAAAGTTTAGAAGTGGTCACTTTAGGTTCATCCTGAAATTTCACCAGAAAGCCAAATATCTTTAACTTTTTGTGATTAATGTATTTGATCTCTCTCTTGAAGAGTTAGGTTTTTATTCTCTACAGATCAAAACTCACCAGAGACGTCTCACAGAGCAGTTTGCTGCCTCGAACCAAGTTTCCGATGGTGATGTGGAAGTACGTGTTGCCACTGCTCCAGTTAGAAATCTTGGTGAAGGGATGAGTTGTTAGGATGTCCTACAAGAAGTTGGATTAACACAGATTCAATATTCAGGCTAGATGTGAGGAGTATGAATTAAAACTAAATCAAACTAATTGAAGTGCTCCCACCTTAGTCTTTGGATCAATCAGACTGACTCCATGTTTGTTGATTGCAATCAGGAGGGTTTCTGGGTAATTTGGATCAGTTGTTTGCTGTAGAAAAAGCAAAATGTGTCTCAGCATAAATAACATTAAGAAATCATTGTAGAGGACTTTAATATACAAAAGCATCACAAATATTTGTCATGGGCTTATTTTTTGGTCTTTACTTTAACTTCAAAGAAGGCTGAACCAAATGTGGGCCACTTGTAGATGATTTTGAGGAAGGAGAGTTTGGCATCTTCACACGTCTTCCCAGATTGTTTGTTGAACAGCGACATGATTGACTGAAGAAAATACACAAACTGTTTTAACATTGAAGTAAAAATATTCATGTTCTGATTTCCCCCCCCACTTCTGTTGGACCTAAACGTGGTTTTTGTGGTCAGCTCACCCTTTTCCAGTCGTCTGGAGACTGAAGTCTGATCTGGTCCTGAGGGATGAGATCCTTTAGGATCTTGGAAGTATTCTGGAAATGGGATTTATCCTCTTCAAACTTCACTCTGTAGATCAGAGCTGCCAGCTGGTACACTTCCTCCCTGGAACACTTGTGGTAGCCACGCAGATACTTTGGCAGCTCCTGAACAAAAACAGTGGCTTTATTTGAATGCAATAATAAAAAAAAAAACAACTCTGGTAACATGTGAATTTTTTTTTTTAAATGAAAATATTACAACAAATGACTGTCCATCAGCATTATTTTTCCATAAAGCTGTAAAAGCAACTCTCACTTGGTAGTAGTGGAATATGGAGTCAGCCATGGAGTCTTTTCCTGGCACTGTGTTGGTCCACAGCTTTTTCATGAAAAACACCTGATAAGTCAGTGAAGGCACCACAACTGTACTTCCTGCAGACGGATCACAGGGAGAAAAATCAACAATGCAAAGCATTTAAAACTTTTAACTGGCTGATCTGCTTACCATCTTTCACAAGTCTTGCTTTTTTGATCCAATCAGTGAGATGTCTCACAAAGTCGAAGAAAAAGTCGCCGTCTGGCACACTGATAACCTTAAAAAAAAAAGACAGTTTTGACAAAATGCTTGCTCTGATCAGTGTTTTCTTCCATAATCACACCAAAAACAAACTTCTCACCTTGTCTGTGATCTTTACAAAGAGACTGAAGCCCTCAGAAGATTTGAGCATCAGACGTCCAGAGATGTTGTGACAGAAATCTTTGGCCTTTGTGCTCGACTCCACTTCAAACGCCTGTAAACAAATACCAAAATAAACCTGCATCTATTTCTAGAAAATATTACAAATCTTGACCTTATTAGGAATTATGTGGATTAGATTATTCTACTCTTTATCTCTGGAGCTTACAAATCCATAAGTTTTAAACACATGGAGAAAGTGAAAACAAATAAAATCTGATTGGTTAAAACCAAATCAGAAATGCATTTCACGCTGAAGGTATCATTTTATCAAAACTGACTTGATAATTAAGGCTAAAAAATGACAAAACCCACTAAACATGTTGATCTTTAGTCGTCACTGACCTCATCTGAGTCATCAGGGAAGTAAACTTTGTGGAAGATCTGAGTGGTTTTATGCTGGATGGCCTCCACCTCCACCAGGTGAGGAGGATACTTCCTTGATCCATTTCTGCAACAAATAATACAAAGAAGAGCGATAAGATACTGTAGCTACAAAACTATATGGTTAAAAAATAAAAAAGTGCAGACATGTGATACCGTAATGCTTTCTGCAGCCGCTGCATGCAGTCTGGAGCCAGCAGGTAGTGCTTCTTGGCCTGAAGGAACTTCTGGACGTGAGGCAGTAGGATGTTACTGGGAGGAAACAAACCTGTGCAGAGCCACAGCAGCTCCCAGCCTTTCTCCTCGCTGTACCTGCACACAAACATACAAGAAATTTAAAAATCAACAGTTTTTAAGGCTAAACTCAAAAGTATGTTTATAAATGACTTTAGCTTTCACTGCCTATTAATTAGTGCTGAGCAGTAACTGAATTCTTTCTAGATTTTTTTAAAACAGAAATAACTACAATATTCCATCTTTAAACGGGGAGTGTTTGAGTCTTACTTAATGTGATTATCTGTGAGCTGTTTGAGAATCTGACAGTAGATTTCATCTTTAAGTGGCTCTGCCTTCAGTGCTCCTTCAAATATCTGATCAGTGAATTCGTTGACAGATCGCACTCGTTTGGACGGGTAGTCACCCATATACTTCATCACAGGTAGATACACCGTCAAGGACTTCAATCATTAATGTACATGAAAGTACAGGCAGTACAAATGGGAAGGTTAAGATTTTACTGTTGTAACCTTGTGAATGCTTTCTGCTACATCCTTGTCATCCTGACGGTGACTTTTGAGCCCAAGGCTTGTTTTTGCATTGAGAATTAGTGTTGAAATATTAAAAGTTATGGTGTTTCAATAGTAATTTAAAAAGACTTGGATTATGATATGCACAGTCCTGTATAATCAACAAGGAGGAGACTAATGACAAAAGGATATCTGTGAAGGCCAGGCAGGCCTCCTGAGAGAGCTCATCATGGGCCAGAACTTTCTTCAGCAGAGGCTGTTTGAGAGGCTCCCTGGTGCAGCTCCACAGACGCTCCTTCCCTCGAGCTTTAGAGATCATCACTCTGCTCAGAGTGCTCTTAGGAGGAGTCCTGGAAGCAAACAGCAGAGGTTAAAAAACAACAAATCCTTTTCGTGGATTTTCTCTGTGAAAGATTTTGCACCTGAAATGGTCGTAGGAGAACTCCTCCAGTGTGTAGGCCTTTGATTTGTCTTGCTCAGAAAGACTCGACTGAGACAAACTGATGGACTCTCGTCTCTGATCTGGCGTCATTGTCACCAAAGCCTATAACAATAAAACATTAACATGTTTTGCTCATTTAATTACAACATTGTTTGTTTTGAAGATAAAAATAGAAATGGAAAATAAAGTGGCTGAATGCAATATGGACGAAGGACAGAGTCAATGTAAGGCAAAAAAAAAAAAAGGAACTCCACAAAAGAGAACAAATCTCTGAGGAGGTTGACTTTTGTTCTGCCAGCTTACCACTATGTCATACGGAGGCCTGGTGATGGTGGGCAGCACGTAGACGCAGTCAGCAGGGAAGTCTCCTTTCTGTTTAGTCTTGTCGTTGATACCATGAGCCCAGCCAGAGTTCATTACATGCTCTCCGTCGTGTTCATCCAGGATGATCAGATCCCCTTTAGAGAAACTCAGGAAGGTAGAATCTACCCCTGCTGCCAAATCGAGATCATAAAAGGGTCACAGCTCAGCTCATAAAACCAGAATCTAATGTTAAACTATGACTGGAGCTCACCAGGATTCGGACAGTCCAGCAGTCCCACCACATATTTGGACCTCTTCCTTAGACCTTCGAGGAAGGTGATCACCAGGTCCCGGATGTCCTCTGCATTGTTGGAGGTGAAGGTGTACTCATCTCCTTTAATAGTGGCCAATGTAAAACTCTGACCCTGGAGTTTACCTCCCCTGAGAATGATATTTTCACTCTGATAGTGTTTTTTTGGTAGCCATTTCCAAAACATAAGCACAGTAAAAAGACTCCGACTATAATTTAAATAAATATAGCTCTAAATTGATAAGTTGTTGCTTTGAGGAGAAACTAATCATACCTGCTGCTGGACACGGCTGTGATCTCTGGGAACGACAGCTCCAGAAGAACCTGCTCCTGTTCATCTACAAAGTAAACTCCAGTCCAGTTTACCGCCACAATTACATCATTCTTGGGAAGACTGGGCCCTGTGAACAGTCATATCTATTAAAAATCCTGACAAACATTTAGTAAACCACTGCCGATGACAGAGTAAATCTTACTGACCTGAGAACTTAAAGGCTTCATAGAAGCGTGAGAAAAGTAAAGGCCATTTTAACCGTGCAAAATCCAACACATCTTCCTTCACCTTTTGTGAGTTCTGTCTCCTCTTATTGTGCAATCCCTGTTGTGCGAGCTTAAATTAGTCAATGTCATTCAATAAGCAACAACAAAAGTGTCTCTGCAGCAGCTGATACCTTTTTGTGGGAGTTGATGATGAGCTGAGCCCACTTCTCCACAGTCTTTGTTGAAGTGATTTCTCTGTCAGGAATGTAGGACGGGATGAGGCTGAGCAGGCGCTCCTGGAGAATCTCAGACCCGTAATCCACAAAGTACTGCTGAGAGGCCAGCTCCGCTAGATCCTCCTCCTAAAATAGACCCACAGTTTAAAAATACTATTTGATCTGAAGCTCATCAACTGCTCTACAGTCGCAATTAAATAGGAGACCAAATCACATCTTGTTAGTTGGCTGACCTGCCTCTAAAACTCTGGGTTTAAATCTCTTTTATTTGATCAATGTTTTTATCTTGTTTTTAACTTTGAAGACTCATTAATGTACAGCAATCTGGTTGATCGCCCAGTCATTTGAATCTGGAATATGCAGGATATTTCATTAAAACTTGCTAATGTTCAGCACCAAAGAGATGGTGGACTCTGTTTGAGACCAGAAGGTAAAGCTGCCTTGTAGGGATGCTGACTGCTTACCCTCTCACAGCGATACTCTCCAAACTTCACTCCTCTGACGATCTGCTGGTAAATGAGGTTTGTGGCAACATAGTCCTCAGTGGGGTTGTGCCAAGGGCTGAAGATCTCCTTCCTAAAAAACAGCCTCCAGGGGGCGTTCCTTTCCTGAGCGCCCTGCTCCTTTGCATACTGCTCACACTGTGAGACGGCATCCATGACATGGTCACTGCCGCTGCCGAGCGATGACACCTGAAGAAAAAAAACTTTTACATGCGACAGAGCTAAAAGTGTTTAGTCAATGTCTGCAGAAAGTCCCACAGCTATCTATGATGGTCAATAAATAAGGAAACCAGAAACAAAGCTGAGAGGAGGGGTAAAATTCCTAAATTTGCAAGAAAAAAAAAAAGAAAAATTTCTGAAACCAAAACCATATTTTTGATAATCATGAAATTTGAAAGAAATAAAAAAGAAGTAGTCAAAGCCTCCATGATTAATGGTATTGTTTTTCCCCCCTGTAAACTTACCACACACCTTTAGATGTCCTTGGAAATTTACAACTTTAATTTCTGAGAATTTTTGCTATTTTTCCTCACAAATTTATGAGCTCAGCTTGGAAAAACCTTTTTCTCCAGTAAATTTAAGACATTGGTCCTGAAAGTTCAAAACTTTTTTCCTAGCAAATTTGATGAAATTGCAAAGTCAAAGAATATAAGTTTTAGTCTTGTAAATGTGGGGTTTTAATTATGAAAAATGTGAGGTTTTGTTCTACGATGGCCCTACTGTCAGTCTTACACAGCAGAAATAGATCTGTAGTTTTGGCTCAGCTCGTACCTTATCAAACAGAGCGATGTACAGCGAGAAGCCAAAACGATCCCTCAGGTTGATCTTGTCCGCTAGAGCATTACAAAGCTCATAGGCTGTGGTGGCGGAGTCTGCAAGCAGCGTCTTAGTGGTGCCGTCCATGAACGTCACAGGCAGCATGATGGGCTTCTTAGACTTTGTGGCCTGAAGAAAAATAAAACAAAACTAGGAATTGAAAACAATAACTGAATGCATAGTTCATCCAAAGAAGAACTGAGCATCCAAAACTCAAAGGTTTATGAACCAATTATTATCCTTTAAAGGCATACTTTGCAACTTTTTCATATTTTAAACCTTTTCCTTGTGCCAGTATGTGCTAATATGACCCCTTGCAGGGTTAATGAAGGGTCACTTAGCCCCATCTGATGCTTAGATCCAGAATACCACCACTGCAAGTTCGCAGTCTCTGGTCCAGTGCCCCGGAAGTCTCACAAAGACACATATCTCGCTAGGATTAGGCTACTCCAATGTGGCTAGTTGTTATGCTAGCGTCAGAGTGTTTTTAGCTCATGATTCCTGCTTTTTTTCCAATCTCTCCCTGCTTGAACACAGCTGTTTTCTTTGAAGGAGTAAATAACCGCTCACGTAGAAAGCAATAAAGTCTGAGGACTCGGAGACATTTCAACAGTTAGATTTAGGTGTTTGAGCATAAACAATGGTGCTAACATTTTTATGGCAGTGATTTAAAACGGACACCAGGGGGAGCCAAAACAAGCAAAACTGCATAGTATCTCTTTAAATACTGTCCAGGATTAAAATGAGCAGACCAAAGCAGTGAGCACGACATTCAGTACCTGCAGTTCCAACCAGGATGGTGGTTGAGTCCGTGTGCAGTTGACAAATGTCCTCCTCAGTCTTTCTTCACAGTATGGCGCATAACCAGGAGGACCGTTCTTCAAAAAGGTCCGTAAATACTGACAGCAGAAAAGAAAAAGGTGAAAAACATTAACGACTAGAAAAGCATTTCCATTGATTCAGTATAGAATATATTTAGAAGCTTCTTTTGAATCAAGGGTGAGAGACACAAAACATACATTTTCACATGTTTTCCTTCTACAAAAAATAAATATATCCGCAAATGATTAAAATGTTTTACTTTAGCATATTGTTCACGTTAATTAAATGAAAAAAAATCTATGTTCCTTAAACCTTCTTACTTTGACAAACTTCTCAGAGGGGGCGAAGCAGCCCACACAGAGCGAGAGAAGGATCCACCCGCGGGCGTGGCTGCTTTTGGAAGGATTCTGGGTAAGCTGTTTGCAGATCTGACAGTAGATCTCATCCCTGAGAGACATGATAACAAAACATACTTTACAAAAAGGGTTTAAAATACAATATATAAATATAATTAGATCATTTGGTCAGTGGTTTCTTAAATGGAAAAGTAAAAAGTAATGACTGCTGGGGCTGATTTTTCTCGTCATCTCAAAGTTTCAAGTCAGCTTTATTTATATAGGACTTTTCAAGCACAACTAAGAATCAATGAGCTGCAGTTACTACAAAAATATAAACTAAAACATCACATGAACAAAATTGTTACAATACATAACACAAAACAGGAGTTAAAACACAAATGTAAGACAATAGAATTTGTATCCACAGGCAGTGAAATAAAACATAATAAAAGAGCTAAATCTTAGTTGTAAAGCTGTTTCAAGTACATTTTAAGATTTGTTTTAAAAACATACTGTCATTGTCTCAGACCCAAACAGGAAGCCAATTGCAGGGAAGAGGGACTTGAAAACTAAAAGCTCGGTCTCCCACACTGGTCCTTAAGATTTTAGGAACTACAAGTAACCCTGCATCCTGAGAGCAGAGAGGTTTTGTGGAGCGAGGGTTAATGCGCACTTTTAAGTAAGATGTTATTAGGCCATGAAGGATTTTGTATGTGGTGATGAAATATAAAATCTACAGTATTCTGAACATCACAGGCAACCAATGTAGAGACTCTAAAACTGGGGAAATGTGATTCTTTCTTGCTGCAGCGTTCTGAACCAACTGGAACATTTTTAGAAAAATAATAGAACACCCAGCTAAGACAGCATAGCAGTAATCAAGCTGGCATGTTATAAATGAATGCACCAGTTTTTCTGCATCACTTTGGGATAAAAAGCTTCTGATTTTTAAGATACTGCACAGATGAAGAAAGCAGACCTGGAAACTAATTTAATTTAAGAATTGAAAGAAAGGTCTTGATCAAAAATAACTCCAAGGTTTCTGACAGTGGTACTAGAGGCTAATGTAAAATTGTTAGAGATGGTTGAAAATAGAGTCAGAGATTTTTGGGGCAGAAAACAATAACCTCAGTTATATCTGAATTTAAAAGTATGTAGTACTGGTCATCCAGTAGAGCCGCTAACCTTAGAGCTGGCCGTAAGATGCCATTTCCAATGATGAAGTGAAGTTTCTCCAGGTTGGAGGTGGGTCGGTCCTCCAGCATACTGTTTCCCTGAAGAACGTATTCACTCCCCTCTGTTAGCCGCCTGGTGACCTGAAAACAATGAAAAGAAGATAAGCTTTAGGTAATTTGGGTGTTACTAGAGTAAAATTTTCAGCATTAAAGAAACCTTCAATATGTTTTGTCTATCTGCTCTTTTGTGCAAGGAGGAACAGGATGAGTACTGCCAGATTCCTACAAAGTTATCTTCAGTGGGCCACTGGCATAAATGTCTCTGTTCAAACTGTTAGAAACAGACTTCATGAGGGTGACCCGAGGGCCCGTCATCCTCTTGTTTGCCCTGTGCTCACCACCCATCACCGTGAAGCTCGACTGGCATTTGACAGAGAAACCAGAATGAGCAGGTCTGGCCTTGGTGCCCTGTGCTTTTCACATGAGTGCAGGTCGACTTTGAGCTCATGTGACAGAGGTAAAAGAGTCTGGAGAAGCTGCAGTGAACGTTATGCTGCTGCAACATCGCTCAGCATGATGTGTTTGGTGGCAGGTCAGTGTTGGTCTGAGGAGACCCATGAAAGGACACACAGACCTGTACAGGATAAACAATGGAACCCAGACTGCCATTAGGTATCAGGCTGAAATCCTTAGACCCATTGTTAGACCTTTAACTGGTGCAGTGGGTCCTGGGTTCCTCCTGGTGCATGATAATGCCCGACCACGTGGCAAGTGTATGCAGGCAGTTCCTGGAGGTTGATGGAATTGATACCATTGCCTGGCCTCAACATTGGCCTGACCTGAATCCAACAGAACGTCTCTGGGACATCATGTTTAGGTCCTTTCAACACCGCCAGGTTGTACCTCAGACTGTCCAGGAGCTCAGTGATGCCCTGTTCAGGATCTGGGAGGAGATACCCGAGGACACCATCCATCATCTCACAAGGAGCTCCGATATCTTCAGGCTGCTGCATCCACTTTCAGTTTCAGTTTACCAATTTCTTGGTGACATCAAACTAAGCCTTTTGCATGTTAACTTTAATTTACATCAAATGATGTGACATTCTTTTGTTCCTAATACATTACCAACTTCATATCAGTACGCATTTCCAGCATGTTTTTTTTTTTTACATTTGAGATCTGATGTTTTCCATGTTCCTTAGTATTTTTTTGACCAGTGTAATAGGACTAAATCAAAATGCAAATGTACAGAACACTGATAAAGCTTAAACACATTTTATAAGAGTTTCTGTTGGTTTTATTTATGACAAACCTCTTCATTCATACTTTGTTTACCTCTGACCTAACTATGTAAAACCAAACAAGGCATATTGAATATTAAAAGTGTCTGATAATGTTACTCTGGCCGATTTGAGCCTCACCTCCTCTGTTATCTTTGATTTCCTTTTCAGTGTCAGAGACACAAGTTTATGTCTGACGCTGTTCCTCTTCTGGGTGTCTATGGAGCTGTTCTGTAGACACAAATGATAAAAATCCTTCAAGTTTTTTTAAGATCACAAACCAGACTGTTACTTCACATTAAAAATCGTCTTACCTCTCCTTCCACCTGCAGCTCCTGCAGCTCCCTCTTGTACGTCCTTTTCCCGAGGGTTTCGTAGATCTTCGTCATGACGGGGATCTTCTCGCTGCCGTCATTAATAATCATTTGGTATTTTGGCTCAGAGAGGTCCCCCATAAACCTCAACACTGTGATCCACACAGCTAGTGCAGCCTGGAGAACAAAACAGGATGTTTGATTCTGCAATAGTTAAAGCTTTGTGTCACCTGTGAGGTTTATAAAGTACCACAAAAGCAAAAATACAGTAAATCTGCAGCTTATTCAGGTTTATTTTTTAGGTTTGACTGTTGTTGCATCAAGATTTGTCAATTTCTTTTACTGCAGAAATAAGATAGTGTAACACTTGCAGGGCACTACTTTAAAAAACAAGCTGCTACAAATCTGTGCATGTTAAAATTATATATCTTATTTTTATCTTTAAAGCCCTTGTGCATTTAGGATATAATGACAACAAGTTTCACAAGTAATTTTTCATTCTTCTGCAAAATCCCCACAGAACCAGACTCAGTTCACACCTTAGTGCATATTAAATATAAATGAAAGGCAATTAATCAAACAAGGAAACAAAAAAAAAAAAACAGAAAACTAAGGATGTAGAGTCAGTGTTTGGATTGTCCCTTCTGGACTACTCTAGTGCAACTTGAAGGCGGAAGATGCTGATCAGATATTTCAGGTTTAAAAAGGCTCATTTTAGGGCAAAAAACAAAAAAATATAGTACACTTCAGTTAATAGTTTAAATATTTAATACAAACTAAAGAGAATATACCCTAGAAAACACAAAACAATGTTATATAAATATTTCAAATGCATGTAAAATGTGCTCATTCTAGTTTCAGCAAGAACTTTTAGTTTAATCTTATTAGGAAGCAGCTTTTTCTTGTTGCAAATAATTTTAGACAAAACCTGCAGGTCTGGACACCCTGCTCCTCCTCCTGTCAAAACAAACATGTTCAGCACCAAACAGCTTGTTTTCCTTATTCATATGGAAGGTTTGACCAAATCAGAACTTGATCACTTGAATGAAAGCTTATTGTGGATTTTGTATATTTGCCGAAACAAGCTCAAGGTGAGGTCTGAGCAGTTCAGACTCACCAGCTGATCTCCTTCATCCTCGTGATACAGCAGAGGTTGTTTCAGCGGCCGTCTGATGTAGGTGTGAGTGGAAACACCCTGGAAGTAGGTTGCAGCAAACTTGGAGAACTTGTACTCAGACAAATCTTCATCGTCTTCATCGGGTAAGGGAGGAGCTTCATTCAACACCTCTTCTGCTTCTTCGCCACGAGGTATCTTCTCCAAATCCTGAGGAAACACATCAAAGTGTGACACCATATTGGAAGATATTAGACACTGAGCTGCAGCTGAAATGAGAGAAAGTTGAGCTAAGTAAGATGACTTTAGTTCTGTGATTTGATCCACGAATTCAACTGTGACATGATGAGAATATGTCAGAGCTTCATGTTTGTCAGGTTCTCAAATATTTTGTCACTGAAAAGTAAAGAAACTTCCCTCAAAATGTCTTCACCTCAACCACAGAAAGCTTCTAATTATTGATTGTAATTACACATCTTTACGGATTAATAAAAAGAAGCTATAAAACACATACTTCAAAACCAGCTGGTGCTTGTCCATCCTGGTTTGGTAACGGTCCTGAGTCTCCAAGAAAACCAAACATCCGGTCGACCATGTCAGAGTGATCGACAGGCTGTTCCTTCTCCCTCTCCATCTGCTCCAGAAGCTCTTTTTTTCTCCTCGCCTCCTCCTTTTCTTCCCTCTCCCTCTTCTCCTGTTTCTGGGCCAGCTGGACAAGCCGCTCCTGGTGTTTCCTTTCGGCTTCTGCTTTGGCCCGTCGAATCGTCATCTGGTTCCGCAGCAGCTCCTCCTCAGCCAGGCGCTGGCGTTCAGCCTCCAGGCGATGCTGCCGCTTCGAGGGGAGAAAACAGAGGACATAGGTTCACAGAGGCAGGAGGGACAGTATATTACAGTTTAAAAAAAAAGAAACCGACAAACAGCTGTGCAAATAAATACCTAAAAATGTGACAAGATTGTTAGTAAAACAAAGAAATCTGTAAAAAAAAAACAAAAAAAAAACTTTTACCTGTTTACTGAAGTGAATAAGAAAAAGTAAACATAAGATTTTATATGCAAAGAAAGACAAGCAACCAAGTAGAGAAAATGTTCTGATAAAAAAGGCACATTGGTTATTAGCAACATGAATCAACAGCGGTCTCCTCAGGTGTGTTCAGGTGTCAGGGGACTCGTCCTCAAACAGCTCAATCCAGAACAAAAACAGATTAGGAGAAAATTAAAAAGGAAAATATTTAATTCATGAGTCTGTCAAAACATGACAAAAAACTGAAGTAAAGAAGGTTCACACATTTTATAATCTACAGACATGAAAGATGCTTTAAACAGAATAAAATACAATTTGTGTTTTAAGATTTAGATTAAGTTCAGAGTGAAATATTTAAAAATATATCTATAAAAATGCAACTTAAAATCTTAAACTCTAAGTTTTTATTCATTCTGATTTGAAATACTTTGATAATCTCACCATAAAATTCACAAATTGTAGCAAAGAAAAATGTTAAAAGGTAACTTTCATTTCATCTGAATTTTCTCAGTGCTAGATGAATACCAATTCTAAAACCATTTATGATTACAATTATATTACTAGACTAAAATGAAGCAAAATGAGCAATCAGTAAAACAAAAAAAATATAGCAATTCCTCTCAAAAACATTTTTTCATACTAGTTACTAATATGAAAACCAAAACTTTTTAAAGAAATAGGAAATCAAGTAAGGAAATTTAGTCAATAATGAAACATTATTATTATTATTATTATATAAAATTAAATTATGATTTAATCAATTCTTGAACACTAATGAATTCTGACAGACATCCGTGACAACATATTTTTGCTTCATAGTAAAAGTGAAAAAACACCAAAAGGTTAGTTTTGTTAATTTTTCCTTTTTATAGAAATGTTTATTTGTTTCACAAAACACAAACAACACAGATAAAAACATTTAAGGCCCATAAGTATAATCAGGTCTGTCTGTTACAATATACTCCGTTTCTAGAGGCAACAAAAGAGGATGAAACAACAAAATAATTAAGAGTGAAATAGAAAAATACACCAAAATATAAGAAGAAACAATTACATTTTCAAAAGCCCTGACTCTCAGGCGTTACAGGAAAAAAGGTACTTTTTTCGTATTAAGTGCAAAAAATGATATCAATAATCTCAGTTTGTCATATTTTCACATGTAGAACAGGTGTTTCCTGCTGCTCTCATTCATCACCGGTTTGTTGTCACACACAGCCACAGTGAAATTAAAGTAATAAATTATATCACAGAATAACGCACTTAACAGGCACTTTTACTGTGAAGTTAAACAAAATTCAGATTTTGCTTCCAAATAACCAATAGAAAATAATCCACTAAATTACAGCTTTCCATAATTTACATATGAATCATTTACGCTTCAATTTAAAACATGATCAAAAACAAAATGGTAACAGCCAAATGTAACATTTGAGTCTTCAAATTAAAAATGATTGGTGACTAGATCCATATTTTCTTTACATTTGAAAAAACTGAAGGCAAATACTATTTTGCTATATTATTTCTAAGGTTTAACATAATAATGTGGCCTTTGTATAGCTTGTTTTTCTATTCAAGTGTTTCTCCAGACTTTGAATGAAACACTAATATCTAATCTCAGTTTTTAAAAGTAAATATTTATGATGTTTTCCACACAGTTTATCCTTTTAGGTATTTAAAGGATTTGGCATGTGGTGATTTTAATGCACCATTTTTCTAAAAAGGAAGAAAACTCAATGTTAAAAAGCATAGTTACAAAACAAAGGCATAGCTCTTTTGGAGCAGATCAACACTGGTATGGAAAGAAAAAAAGAAAAGGGCCTTTCAGTATTAAGGAAAAAAGCACCAAGTCAACTAGTTGAAGCAGCAGAGCCACAGAAAGGCAAGAATAATCAGAGATGTTGTAGGACAGTGGTGAGCTTATAGGTTATGATTACAAAACAAGAAACAGCCCAAAAAGAAAACAGCATTACAGCAGTTAAGGCTCACGCCGAACGGAAACGAAAAGAACCCACATACTTAAGACTTCTACTTAAAAATATAGTATATACATACAGCACACCAATGGCTTCTCTGAGGTGCTAATCATGGGAATATCTATGAAAAAATATTCAATGACTTCCATTTAACACAAACGCAATGCTAAAGACAAACTGTTCCTGAACATTTCTGAAAAGTTACCCCATTCTACAATGTGGCAGTATGGTTTAATCCTAACCCTCATAAATGCTTCTAATCAAGCTGATGAAATCTTTTAAAGCAACATTGAATATTCCTGCATAGCCCCCGCCCCTACTGGTTAAAAGTGGAATTTCAACTATTGTAAATCCTCCCTCAGCTTGCTGTTGTTCCCACCAGCTTTTCAGCTAATGATGTCGTCAGACAAGGTGTTGTATTTTACATTTTTTTGAATGTATGAATATTGGCATTTCAGAAACAAAGAAAAAAATATTCCTTTGCCTGCTACTTTTTAATATGGGTTTTAATCTGTAAAAATGAACAGAGCAATATCTAGTTTGATTCACAAACGGATCAACTCTAAAAACTTACCAAACGGTTTAGCCTGTAATAGCCATTTCCCTTGCCTACTGTGGCAAACTTAGAGCATTTTGTTCTACAGAGAAAAATAAATGGTTTTGTGATTACATTGCTACATTATTACATAGCAATATGTTTATTTTTCCTTATAGTTGAGTATTTGAAAGAGCAGAGTAACTGCAGTAAACGTCCTTATGTTGGTGCCATCTTGGCAAATAAAATCTGATTATGAATGATACAATCCCCGACCGTTGCTATACCTGCTGTAAAGTCGGTAGAGACATCATCTCAGGGACCTACCCGCTCCACAAAACTGTCCACTGCATTATCTGGCCAGTAGAGGGCTGCAGAGTGGTGTCAAATATGAAACTGGTCAAGTTACTAACTCAACAATCAATGAGATCAATGTTAATGCTCTAGCTTAAAGTGTAAAAAGTTACTCAGTGTTGCTTTAAATATTATAGTTTCTTTTATCCAAATCAAATTTGTGACCCAGCAGTTAATTTCTATCATTCTTAATAGTTTTCCCCCAGTCTGCCTTCATAACCAATAGCCATCTCTTTCTGGAGTGTCAACAAAAATGTATAAGTAGCAGTAATAAACATAATAATCATTTACCTCGGCCCTGAGCCTCTGGAAGAGGCGTCTGGCTATCATTCCTCTGGTGTAGGCCTGGATGGTCAACACGGCTTGGAGGCGCCGCCCAAATGTCTGACGGGTGAGGAAGCCTCGACAGCGGGCTTGGATCAGAGTAATACGGTGGCGAGTGATACGGTAGCTTCTATAGTACTTCCTGGACCTGCAGACTGCCTGGAGACGAATGAAGCCGGACTTCATCTGAAGGAGAAAAACAGTTTACAAATATAAATTATTGTTGTTCTTTTATTTCTATACCCACAATTTGGACAAACTGGACTCACAATTTGGTAATTTTTCCTGTTTCGATAACCTCTCCAGAGCTTCTGAATAAAAATCACAGCACTCCTGAGTCTTAGGAAGTTTGTCCTGTGAGGGAAACAAATGAGATTTCAAACCATGAATCAAAAACCCATTTTTATAGCTTAAACAAGCATGTTAAAAACATTAACAATGTTAAGCTCATGTTTCTTTATATACTCACTCGAGAATGGGACGAAACTAAAAATTGGTGGCATCAGTTACTTTTTATTCCACATTTAAAAGAACAATTACAATGCTACCTTTAATGCTACCTTTAAGTGTTGGTCTAAAACATTTTAAACATTAAAAACAGTAGGGACAAAAATACGGTGACCTCATTGCTGGTTTGTAACCTCATTTCTCAGCTGCCAAAATGCATAATTTTTCACAGAAACAATGGCTGACTTCTCCCAGATTTAATATATCCATCAGAATTAGGACTGCATGTTTTATTACCAGCTTTCCATGAGCAGAAAGTCCAGATAAGTAGATAAGGCATTTGATATTGTGGACCATCGTCTCTTGTTAGAGATTCTTTTAAAAAATGCATCTCCAAACAAACTGACTCTTGATTTGAAGATTACTTGGCAAATAATAAGCATAATAATGCCATCTTGGGATCACAAAAAGTGTACCTCAAGGCTGAGTGCTAGAACCCATCCTGTTCACAATCTACATAAATGATCAATGCTCAAACTTGTCAAATGCCTACCATTTTTATGTGGATGATTCTGTCATTTATTGCTACTCACACTCACTCGCATAGGCATTTGAATTTATGCAATCTGCCTTTGATGAAGTGCAGACTCAACTATAGAAATTGAAACTGGTTTTAAATGCTGACAAATCCAAAATAATGTCATTTTCAAACTCCTCCATTCCCTTGGGGAACATCCCCTTAATTAGAACTTCCAAGGGTTAGGAGCATCAGCTACAAGTACCTGGTATTAATCGATGGTGCGCTTTTGTTCAAATCTCTTGTTAAAAATTTGATCTCCGAATTACGGGTGAAATTGGCTTCTATTTCCACAACAAGTTATGTTTCTCCTAGAGCTCGGAAGCTTCTGATATCAGCTATGCTTTTTGCCTGTGATAGATCATGTGTTTGCTCTGTCCAATTTTAAGAGAGCTACAACAGAAATCATTTGAACAGTGCCTGTGTTTTAAAATTATTGTTGCAGTTAGTTTTAAACTCTTAAAAATTGTTATTTTAACTCCTGCAGTTTGTCAAACAGAGTTTACATGTTATATATTCTAATGTTTGTTTTATTACTGTTTATTTTTGTCTATCTTGTCTACTATGATGTGTGCTGCTGCCTTTCTTGGTCAGGTCACCCTTGTAAAAGAGATCTTGATCTCAAAGGGCATTCTATCTGGTTAAATACAGGTTTAATTTTTAAAAATCATAATTGGAATTTCAGCTTTTGAATGACAAGTAAATCTGGTTACATTAATAAGAAGTAGCTTTTGGGGCACACTGGTCTTTCTAGAATTTATTTTGTGTTTAATGAAAAGAAATTGGTCAAAGATCCTGAAATACTTTAAACAAAAATGTATTAAATATAGTCTAATAAATATATATTTAGAAACACGTCCTTGAAAACTGCTTACCTTTCTTTCAGTCCACGCACAGACTTCTGGATGAGGATGACTTTATCAGTGATGGCTTTGTCCCGCTCGATCTCCAGCTGCATGTCGTGGTGGTCCTGACCAGCAATAACAAAAAAGGAGAAATTGAGAAAGACATATGAAGTCAATCAATGATTAGAAGGCAACTGTTTTTTGCCATTTTCTTTAGGTCACAAATAAAATCAATATGAAGGGGAAATCTTACAGATTTATGAAGACAATATTTTGCTTAAAGGATCATAAAAGCAACTTAGAAATAAAAACTAGAGTATAAATCATAGAAACGCACATAGCCACCCCACCCCTACTATAAAGAATATTTAATGCTGTCACTGCTGGCAATTGTTGGGAGTGAGAATCAGTGTAAAACAAAAGGAAATCTGAAATACCTTACAAAATTGGTATTTTGTAGTAACATGCATCTTATTGTATTCACATGTGTTTTGTGGAACTGGGGAAGGTTTTTGACTGTGCCTCCGGGGGACTTCATGGGGGGGCACTACAGGAGTTTGGGGTGGATGGCCTTTTGTTGAGGGGCCACTCAGTCCCTGTACCAGAAGAGCATGATTCTGGTTCGCATAGCTGGTAGTAAGTCAGACTGTTCTGAGTGTTTGACTCCACCGGGGCTGCCTTTTGTCACCGGTTCTGTTCATAACCTTCATGGACAGAATTTCAAGGCACAGCCGTGGTGTGGAGGGTGAGTTTGATGGCAGGAGGATCACATCTGTTTCTAGCTTCAGCAGGCTATGGCCTTCAGTTTTTGCTGGGAAGGTTCACAGCTTGGTTGTAAAGCGGCTGGGACGATGATCAGTATCTCCAAATCTGAGACCATGGTTCTTGACTGGAAAAGGGTTGTCTGACAACTCCAGGTCGGAGGAGAGGTCCTACGTCAAGTGGCAGAGTTTAAGTATCTCAGGGACTTGTTCATGAGTGAAGGAAGGAGGGAACGGGAGATCAACAGGCAGATCAGGGCAGCATCTGTGATGCGAACGCTGAACCGGTCTGTTGTGGTGAAGAGGGAGCTGAAGCAGAAAGCAAGGCTCTTGATTTACCAGTTGATCTATGTTCCAATCCTCATCTATGGTCAGGCTGGCCTAGTAGCGCCTTGGGGTCCCACCAGAAGAGCTGGTGAAGGAGGCTGCCCCCGCAACCCGGAGTCGTATAAGCGGAAGAAAGCGAGGCGAGGCATACAACTTAGTATGGTAAGGTAACTTCTTAGGAATACAAACCTTTAAGAAAATCTTTGTTTTTCCGATCTGCCAGTCTTCGTGTTTACCCAGTCGGGCTGAGACTATCTGCTGACAGGTTCCCCGCAGGTCCTCCTAGATGGAAACAACACTGTGTTAAAGTGAAGACTCGCAGGATAATGAATGTTTGACAGAAAAAATAAAATTCTGATACGTTCTACATTTAGGAGACATTACATTACACGGACATAAAATTTGTTGATTACTGTGTCGTAAAAATCCACATGTACTTGTGTAATGCAAAAAAAAAAAAAAGACTGATCCAGTATGATGACCTGTATGTGAGCAGGTTTGACGCCAGGCATCAGGACTCTGTAACGATCCACAAACTCAGCAAAGCTGTATCTGATAGGATAACCTGCTCTCCTGATCCGGATGGTCTCCATCATGCCAGAGTAGCGCAGCTGACGAATACACAACTCTCTGTCAAATAACTGAGGAAAAACACACAGACACAAGGACAATTAGTGGCATCTAAAACTTAAATAAAACAAGGCATTGATGAATATCAATATAATTTACCCCAAAATAGTGAAATTATTTGAACTGTACTTTGACTTTCAGAGTTAAAACAAAGAAAGTAGACAGAAGACCTCACCATTGGTTTTTTGAGCTCATTGGGTTTTATACAGCGAACAAAAAAAGGCTGACACACACTGAGAGTCCTCATCAGCATCTCCAGGGAACGTTTAAACTGGCTGCTCAGAGTGGGAGAACGCTTTCTCGTCTCAACACCCTGCAAGAACACACACACACACACACACACACACACACACACACACACACACACACACACACACACACTGAACATTAATATGCTTAAAACAACTGTCACAAGTTCATCTGTTAGACATAACAAAATAAAAAAGGAAAAGCAGCTAATTAGGAGGCATACATTGTTAAAAAAGTTAAGGTATGGCTGAAAATGAATAAAAACAAATGCAAAAAGTCATGTACAATTATACATGAGTATCTATATGTTTATATGTTTTACCAAGTTTCAAAGATTGAGTGGTTAAAGAGTTCAATGATTTAAGTATTTAATTACTTTGAAATAGCAAATAACTTGTGGGTTTCATAATCTTTTATAGATATTAAAACAAAACAAAGAAACCTGAAGAAATCACTGCAAAAGCTCAAGGTCACTTCAGCGAACAGTTTTTCATCCATAAAAAAATAACGGCAGTCTTCCACAAGAACCGAAAAAGGATGATTTAGAAACATCACTTATTTAAGGTCAACAACTAACCTTTGGTTTGATAGATTCCCATTTGAACTTCTTTGGAGATCAAGATCTCCATGTGTTCCAGATTTTGTGATTTTTTTTTTTTTTACAGAGCAAGAATCAATGATGCTTTACTGCCTACATGATTAGGTTCAGATATGTCAACTATTGAGACATTTAAAGCATCATGAAATTAAAAAACAAGACAAACCCTGAGCAGATGAGGTCTGACATCAGTTAATAACAGAACAAGGTTTTACTCTCATCATGATGTAAAACAGCTCCAAACATGCCCACGTTCCAAATAGTTTACAGACTTTAATCAAAATTCAGGTCAGCTTGTATTGCTGATATATTGTCATGAACTTCAATAATACAGATTAAAAAAAAAAAAAGCTTTTGAATGCTTTTTCGGATCAACTTATTTCTCATTTTAACACGAATAATCCCTTGAGAATTCAGGTTTGTAAATAAGTTCAAAGTTTAAGTAAACATACTTACAGTATGTTGACTGCAATCACATTTAAAGCTGCACTAGTTGATTTGGTAAACAATGTAGCTTTTAACGTTTTTTTTATGCCTCTTAACAACATTCTAACATAGTATAGCTATAAATATATTGTGGAAATAAAAACCCCTGAAAGAAATCAATAAAGTGGTTGTCCCGCAGTTCTCTAAAAACTTCAGCCAATCCATTGTTCGGATTGGACAATCCGGCTGTGTCTGCTGCACTTCCGCACTGCTTGGATCCACCATTAATCCGCCCGAGCACATTTTGCAGTAGAACATCCCGGAAGTGAGAGGAGGACAGAAACAGACGGCTGTTAGCGCTTCCATTTTAGGAAAAAATACCAGAGTCCCCCCCCCAAAAAAAACCAACAACAAATTTTTCAGCTAGCAGAAAACTTTAAAACGTTTGGAGGTAAAAAGAGGAAAAACCTGGGGGAACATATCTATGGCTGGAGTAAGACTCTGCATTGTTACCGTGGCAAAGAAGGGTCCCATGTCCGCGGGAAGGCTGGCCTACGGATTATACCTGACGGGAGTGCTCTGAGACGCGTTTCTGTAAAATAGCTAGCAATACATAGCTTGTTTACCAACCTGCTGAGTGCAGCTTTAATAATCCAGTTATTTCTCAATATGTTGAAGACTATTAAGGTAATGGTTTTGGCATGTTTTTGAGGAGATACAAAACTTAACACACATCTATTAAGATGCACAATACAAAAACACGGTTGTTCTTACATCACACAATCACAGCAGGAAACAACATAAAATCTATCATCTTTTGTTCTTCAAAAGCAGCCATTTAATTTTCTGAACCACACTGCTACATTCTGTTCATGTTTTGTTTCTTTTCATCAGCACTATATTCTCTGGTTTCTGCTGCAGCAAGCTGTGGAGTAAAAAAAGGTTTAAGGAAGCAAAGGGATGCTTCTGTCACATTGTTGAATTTGGATCAAGATTGGATAAAGTGGAAGCAAACACACACACACACACACACACATACAGAGACACACACCACAGGCTGTTGATTTTACCTTGGGAGTGGGAGTGCTTGGCTGCTGATAGCCACAGAGAAACTGATGTTAAAAGTAAAATGGAAGAAAAAACAGAAGAGATAGAATAAGAAGAGGTATGAGAAGAAACACGGAAGAAGATAAAAGTCACTGGAAGACTCATCACCTTTAAAACAGCAGAATGGGAGAAAAGAACGGCAGATTAAAGTTTGAGAAAAGGGAATTCAAATGCTTGTTGGCATTACCATGGCAACATCAGCCTGGAAGATCTGCTTGATGAATTTGTTCTTAGATGAATGAACGAGCTGGATGATGTCAGTGTGGAGGCTGTCTCGATTTTTTTCCAAAAACCCTGGAAGATAGAGAGGAATACAGAGAGGATGTTCTTATCTTAAATGCATCAGACAGAAGATTGTGCTTTTGGACAAAACTACGGCATACATTTAAAACTTTTAAATATCATATGATGCTCTAAAAACAAATTTGAGAATAAACTAAATGAAGTAGGAAAAAATGCATCATTGGATCATTTACATCTTATTGAATTATTTTAAATTTATTTAAGGAATTGTTTCAAAATCTGATACTGTTTTCAATCCTATTTATTCAGAAAATTTTGTAAAATTACTTACCGGTATTAAAAAAAAAAAGTAAATTAACAAAGGCAAATTATTCAAAATAAAAAACTTCTTATGAATGCAATAACCAGATGGGATTTTTATGCATTGATGACTGGAGGTTTATCTTTATGTTATGAATTACAGCCATATAATAAAATCACAGTATGTGAAACAAAAAGTTTTATTTGTAATGTTTACTTCTTTGTGTTCCTCACAAAGGTTTCAAAACTATTACTAAACGTCAACAGTTTCAGCTTAGTCCTGGTCAAATAGTGTTTTAAAGGAGCAAAGCAGCATACACAAAAGAATAAAGAGCAAGTAACGACACACACACACCATTTCCTTCAGTAATTTCTCAGATTACAAATGGCAGAAGTAAAACAACACAATGTGAGAGGAAGAATCTCATAAAATAAACCAGTAGAAACCAGTGACATGTGGTGAGGTTCATGACTGACGAGGCAGGCAACGACTCCTCTGGGAGTAATTAAAAACAAGCCTTCATCTTAACACTGCTGTCCCTAATGCTGTAATGTGTCAGTTTTCCCTCATCTCTACCAGAGTTTTTACCTACACTGTCTGCCAGCCTGCTGCACTTCTGCTGAAATCACTGATAGAATGAGGCAAACTCCTGTTTCATGCAATTAAAAACTACAGTTGTTTCACAGATTTCTGTACGAAGAGTATACAATGCCCAACACTATGATTTGCAGCAGAAGAAGAGCAGTGATACGCACCTGTTACTGTTTTACCTCTGGGGCTCAGCACTGCCCCCATTAGTGCAGGAGTCGATGCACGGTACTTTCTGCCTCACCCAGTGATTTTTCACTGCGCATTTATGGCCAGTTAAAAAGAATAAGTATGTCACACATTCATTAAATATAATAGACAAACTGTGGAATGTTAGCGTTATTATAACATGTGGAATCAAACACATAAAGGTGATGGGCACGTGCCAACTGCCTGCATCAGTCAGTATGTGGGAAACGGCGCCACCACAGGTGAGCCTTGGCTCATTGTTGCCTCACTTCACCCTTCTCTCATCTATTTGAATATGAAATGTACAAGTTCAACAATTTTGGACATAAAAATGTTGAAATTAATCAGAAAACAAATTCACAGAACAGTCAAGTGGATTGATTGATTTTCTCTCATCATTGTATGTATTTTACTTGTCGTGATGACAAGGGGAGGCACTGCATCTCCTGCATCCTTGTTAGTGGTAGAAAACATACCTCTAGACTCGTAATGGACCACTCCAGCAAAGTGTTGGATGCCAAACTGGGTTTCGTAGCTGTTTTTAGGAGGAACGTAGTTGGAGTTGAGTTTGTGCTGCGAGTTGAGCTTATACAACATTGTTGCATCAGTCCCCTGACAAAAAACAAAGATGCACAAATCAGTCATTGTTAATATTAATATACATATAATATAGTTTAAATAAAGAATTTAAAATGGTGTTTCAACCAATTAAAGTTGTTAACTCAAGCATGTAAAAATTAATTCCAATAGATGTTCAAATACGTGATATTTCTGACCTGAAAACAACTCTGTAGTGACGTTTCTCTTGCCGTACCTTAGGGAATTTGCTCTCTTCATCAATTAGAGAGATGATGTTCATGGGTTTAACTGCAATCATGTCCAGTGCATCCTGATTATCTGTGAACTCAATGTGCTGCCAGCTGATGTCCTCCAGGTTGTATTCCTCCTGCTCCAGTTTGAAGACGTGGCGAACAAAAAACTGCTGTAGGTTCTCGTTGGCAAAGTTGATGCACAGCTGCTCAAAACTACAGTAAAGACAGGATGTTAGATCAAGAAAAATGACCTTTCATATCTTTTAATTCAAGGAAAACACATTATTCACCTGTTAACAATAAAGTTCTCAAAGCCAAAGATGTCCAGCAGTCCGATTGACCTTCTGATGACGCTACTCTCACAGGAAGGTGGTCGATAAATGGCAGCATTAATCTTATCTACTATCCACACAAACAGCCTCCCATAGATACCCTGCATGATTAAATACAATAAAACAAATAAACTAAAACAGATAATTGCAATTTCCACTCAAAGCCACCAAATACCGTTGTCAAAACTCGGGGAAACTGTCTTAAGGCCAATTCATACTCCACGAGAATTAAGAAATTTGTTCTTGCTGGGGATATGTGAGAGCAAGAAAAAAGTTTGTTTCGGCAGGGAGCATTCATACTCCACGAGAACTCAGTTGTCGAACAATTTCAGCAACGTGTCATACAGGTGTGCGTATCAGGTGTGTGTGTGTGTGGAGGGGAGGGTGTGTGCGTGCAGATTAAAATGATCCGTCCTCGCTACGTGAGGAGCGGAGGCATACGGGTCTCTGGCGCAAACCCTCGCGGTCCGTGCTGGTCCTCCTAGCTCAGGTCGATCCAGACCGTGACCCTTCAGGTCCGTCCGCACAAAGCAGCAGAGCAGGCGCCGGAGAAAAACGTCACCCGCTAACCACACCAACCACGCTCATCCTCCCTTTCTGACCAATCACAGCAGTTGTTCTCGGACATCCTGCCGAACAAAGTTTGGCTCGGCTGATGTGCACAAGAACAAGCCGTTAGCGCTGCTGAACTGGTAGCGAAGAAAGTTCTTTCTTCTCGTGGAATATGAATTGGCCTTTAGAAAATAGAAAAAGGAACTGTAAATGATCAGTACCTTAACAAAGGCGTCTCTGACATCCAGGCCTTGTTCCACACTAAGAGGTGTCGTGACACTTTCACCTCGTGTGATGAGGGTTCGAGTGGTCAAACACACCATCACGTCTTTGGGCTCCACCTACAATGATCATAGAGCAGGTTCATGTATAAAAATACACAGTACAAAGGTTTACACTAAATATTTGTTTTAGTAAGATTCAATACAAAATTTAGATGATTAAAGTGTTTTTAACTAGCAGACAAAGTTCTGATCTATAGATAATGAATGTAGTTGAACACACCTCCATGAGGGACGCTGCAGTCACCAGATCAGGAGATCTTACAACCACACAAGCATCCAGATTGTCGTATGTACGAGCTGCAGAAACAGAGAATGTGATTTACAAACCTCTACATTTTTGTAAGCAATATATCTGATGTATTTATTTACTCACCCTCAAACCGCAGGTTGCCCATATGCAGGATGGCAGACAGCAACTTGGAAATCTCCCAGCTCTCTGTCTCTGTGAACATGAGAACCTTCATGGCTGACAGGATGCTGGAGTAATCGTTGAAGTCATCACGGCCATCACATTCGGTGCACTTACCCTACAATATGCAAGAGACTCAAACTTAAAACAGTGATTTTTTTTTACAGCCAGTCAAGCTCCATGACTGTAAAAATCATTGTTGACCACTACTAGGTTACTCTGGCTGATACTCAAAACAACAAACACATAAAGCAGTCCCACCATAGTGAGGTAGGTGTAGTCCGTGGCGAGACCCAAACCCAGTTTAGATTTCATCTCTGAACCCATGCCCTTCAACATACAGTAGAAAATGTGATAGTTCCTCTCATCAAGAGCCTGCAGGAGAGAGAAAACACCAAACATTGTAACTTCACTTTTTAAAATTTCATAGCATTCCCTCTGTTGCCATGCATTGTCATTAAAATGCAGATTAATGTTACCCATACAGGAAGACAAACTTTAACAGCACAACTTCTTATTTGAATTCAAACCGAACAATGAAATCACCTGATGTCTTACCTGTCGACAGACGCGAGACTTCTCCAGCAGGTACTGCTCTATTTTAGCTCCTTCAATGGCCCCTCGTTTGTTAAAGTGGATATCTATATACTTCCCAAAGCGACTGGAGTTGTCGTTACGAATCGTCTTAGCATTGCCAAAAGCTGAAGGATGTTAAGAATCAGACAGTGAGGAGCTGAAGAAAAGCTCAGACAGAAAAACAAAACAAAATGACAAGACTTTCAGATCAGAACTAATTGTTTTTAACACCTTCAAGTACTCTGGTTGGTAGTGAGGTTTGCAAATGTGACGTCTTATGATACTGAAAACAATTATCCTTTAAACCTTCAATCACACATAATCTTAATGTTAAACCCAGTTCAGAAACAAAGTCCTTCACTCAGTTAAATGAAAGTAAACCTGACAGTATTTCAACTGGAATTGGACAACTTTCACTGGAAACAAAACAGAGCAGATAAAATCTGACCTTCAAGGATGGGCGTGGCCTCCAGGACCTGCTGCTCGATCCAGGAGTGCTGACCGCTGATGGCTGCCAGGAACTGCAGAATCAGCTTTGTGCTCTCAGTCTTCCCTGCTCCAGACTCACCGCTGTCACACACAGACAAACGTTACACTTCTGCACAAACATGTTGCATCTGGCTACTATTCATTTGGTCTCCCATGATATATAAAAATTTCGTGACACTGCTAAATCCTGGGATGTCTAGCAGAAAAACATCTGGTTTTCTGATCAAGAAAAAGCCATTATACAGCTTCCGCATTTTGAGTTAAACACAAGTTTTGAGAAGCAATAAATGTAAATAAGAATTTAGGATTAAGAGATGTTAACTGCCATCAACTGGCTAAAGGTTAATCGGTCTGAATAGGTTTACGTTTGAGGAATATCTCTATTATTTTTCAACACCATTATTTGGCACTTCCTGTTTCGTGTGCGTGAAAGAGAAATGTGCTTTGTAGGATACAAAAAGTAAAAAACATAATCACCTGATGATGCAGCACTGGTCCTTGTTGTTCCGCTGCATGTTGAAGTAACAGTTGTCTGCTATGGCGAATATGTGTGGTGGCATTTCTCCGATCTTCCTGTTGGTGTAGAGGCGGATCTGATCAGCAGTGTAGATGGGAAGAAGCTTGTAGGGATTTACTGCAACTAGGATGGAGCCTGTGTACGTCTGCAGAAGGCCAGCACAAAAGAGAAGAGTGAATACTTTAAGAAACAAATGCCCAATCTTCACTTTAAAAATGTTCCTTTATGACTTTACATAACTTATTAGTTTATAAGCACAGCTTTTACATTTTATAGATAATATGGGATTAATGACTGCAACAGACTGCATGTTTCCTGGTCAGTAATTTTTCTGAATTATTTAGTTTCTTAATCAGAGACAATCAAAAAGGCTAAACGGGATTAAAAATGGACCAATCCCACAAGAGCAACTTTAACAGAAAATTTATGCAGAAAGCATAATGATTTTACTTGTATTATCATACTTAAAAGAATTGAAGTGACTTCATAAAGAGTAAATTGTGATCATTTACAGAAGCTGCAAATTGTTTTATTCCTTTAAAAAACAAGATATGAGATAAATGTGAGATTTGAGATAAATTAGCAGTTTGAGTAATTTGTTTGATACTTAAGCCATGTTTTCATTTAGAAAAATACTATACTAATATTTACATCAAAAACATGAGTTGAAACAAAAAAAAAATATTTTAGATTAAACTTAAAACAAAGACAGGCATTTTACTTAAGTGTACTCAAAAGTGTGAGTAGGATACTTAAATAAAATCTGGGATTAGAAAGTTTATGGGAAGTAAAATATCAACTTTAACCTCAGATGTAAACACTCATTAAAAGATAATGGAATGAAGAATTACTGTACAACCACATTATTTGTATCTTTTCTTCACTAATGGCAAACTGTATCTGCAGTCTGTAGCAAATCAACAGCAGTGCTGCAGCATGCTGAGCTGAACACATCAACCTGATAACACCTTTACTGGAAAACTGTAAGAAGTTCCTCCTTGAGTGAAACTGATCAGCAAGCAGAAGCAGAGCATTGCATAAATATCTTACACTGACTGTAAATCTGTTCTGCACTTTAATAAGAGACAAAGCGAGGTGCAACATAAAACTAACATATATGACGTGCTCAGTGTAGCGGATGAGCAGGTTGCGGAGGATGCCAGCTTCGTTGAGGTCGCCCAGGCGGATCATGTCCTCCACCCCATGGATGGAGGTTGGGTGCATGGGTTTGATGTTGGTAGCATTCTGGGGAGAAATCCAGTGTTCCTGTGCAAGTGAGAATAAATTACAGAATATATCAGTGGAATTATACTCTTAAAACCCAAAAGAAATCAATTCAATGAATTTTGTCTGAACAATTTAAAATGCAACTAAATCCTATACACTAGATAAGGGCTACAGAATAAAGTTTCTGAAAATCCCTTACTTTAGACTACCTTCAAAACATTTCCAACAACCAAGAGTGATTTTAATTTTTCCACTATTTCCTTGCTTACCACACTAAAATGTTGCTTTGGTTAGTATTTTATTCTA
Organism: Callopanchax toddi; assembly: GCA_006937965.1. NCBI lineage: Eukaryota > Metazoa > Chordata > Actinopteri > Cyprinodontiformes > Nothobranchiidae > Callopanchax > Callopanchax toddi. Next base: position 411,135 of record SSNR01000166.1, on the reverse strand, counting down.
TAATGATGAAAACATGAAGTAAAAAGTCCTCCTGCATTCTGTTTGACTGGATGGCTTTAACTTGCTGATGACTTACCCGGCCTTCATCATCCAGAACCTGGATCTGTCCAGAGTCACACAGTTTCACCACAGCACCAACAGGGACGTGAAACTCTCGCCCCGTCTTAAGGTCCAACCATACATAGTCCCCCTGCAACATAAAACATAACTCTGGTTGAATATTACAGGAGAGGGGAAGGTTTGCACTAAGAAACATTTTTCTAATTTGCCAAGATTAAGAATTACCGTAAGCCAAAGACTGTAAAAATGGATTAACTTTGTTTACAAAGTCTCTCTCGGATTTGATAACCATTTTTCAATTTTAAGAAACTTTAAAACAACAAAAACTCTAGTTTGTGCTAAAGTTGGCTTTTACTTTCAAAGCAGGGTGGTCACAGCAGAATGTAAAAATGTTATTTTTTAAAAAGTTGTGTACTCAGAATGGGCCAGTGTTCAATTATTTCTTAGATTTTACTGTTTCACTGAAAAATAATTAGGACTCAACTATTTAATATGCAGGAAAAAAACAAAGCTAAAAAAAAAAAAAAAAAACTGTTTGAAATTTCAGCTTCTGGAAATCAATGACACTTCTAAGTGGTGGGGAAAAAAAGAATTTGCATAAAAACGTGCCATTTTATTCCATTATATTTTACAGTATAAAAATGAAACCTTCCAGAAACACCAGCTTCTCTGATTTTTCTGAATATATTTCAACCTGTTTAGGCATTGTTTAATATCAAAGGTATTTCATCAAATTATGGCAACTTACAACCAATAACTTTTAAATAACTTGGAACAAACATTGGTGAAAAATATAAAATGCATCATGCTAAAACGTATAAGATGAATTTGTTGACAAGTCTGTCAAGCTTGTCTCACAAGCTCATATATGAAGCAAACTACTGGTAAATATATTTAAAATACCCCCTAAAAACATAACTCAGACAGAGGTAGAACAAAAATCATAACTTGAACAAAAACTACAAACTCACACAGACACTGAAAAGGATCTTGAATATAAAGGAAAGAGGCTGTTGTCTCCAGGTAAGTAAATTAATGAGACACAGGTGGTGAAATCTGGAGCTAAAAGATGATCACTGAGGACACCTAGTGTATGAAACTGGCAGGGAGCAGGAAACCAAAAACATGAAAGCAAACTAGAAACAGAAAAACCTGATGTAAAACATGTGAGGTGTATTTGTTACATGACTGTATCTGTTCATGTTGTTTTCTGCCCACATTTATTCATATGCATGTGTTTCATAACCAGGAAGTATCCGTTTCCTATTTCTTTGCAGCTAGCTGAGTGAACAAAAGGATTTAGTCCAAAAAAGGCTTAAAACAGGAAAACTTCAAGCCAAAGAGGCCATGATGTAACATTTGGAGTGCATGTAACACAAAGTTAGGTTTAATTTTAGAACCAGAAGAGTTAATCAATATGATGTGAAATTCTGTTTAAAAAGCACTGCTGTGTTTTATGTTGGTTCTGCCATTTGTCCCTCCCCCAAATATGGCAGTTTAAATATTTTATTAATTAATTTTTTTTTTTTTTTTTTTTTACCAAAAAACAAATATAATTCATTATAAGTTTAAGGGTAGAACAATTATGAGAGCTATGAATGTTTTAGTCTGGATCAAAGACCCAAAAAGGAAACATAGCTGCTGATTTAGACCCTTTGAACTGTCTAAATTCTTAATATACATGAATCTGTTTAAAAAATATCTCTTATTTTGTTTCCATACAACGTAATATAGATCTGTTTTCTTGAACAGAATTTATAGCACAATCTCGGAGCAGAAATACATCTGAGTTTTTATCTGTTAAACACTGGATGGAAACTTCACTTAAAGGCATACTTTGCAACTTTTTAATATTTTTAAATCTTTTCCTTGAGCATGTATGTGCTAATATGACCCTTTGTAGGGTTAATGAAAAGTCACTCAGCCCCATCTGGTGCTTAGATCCAGAATACCATGTTTGCAACATCTTATTCTCTGGTCCGGTGCTCCGGAAGTCTCACAAAGTCACGTATCTCACGAGGATTAGGCTAACCCAAAGTAGCTAGTTGTTATGTTAGCACCGGAGTGTTTTAAGCTCATGATTCCTGCTTTTTTCGATCTCTCCCTGCTTGAACACAGCTGATTTCTTTGACGGCGTAAATAACCTCTCGTGTAGAAAGCAATGAAGGCTGAGGAGACATTTCAACAGTTAGATTTAGGCGTCTCTGAGCATAAACAATGGTGCTAACGTTTTTACGGCAGTGATTTAAAACGGACACCAGGGGGAGCCAAAACAAACAAAACTGCATAGTATTCCATTAAATCTTTTATGAAGGAAAAAAAGTATTGATGATAATTATTGTTTTTGGAGCTTGGAAAAAACTAACAAAAAGAAAAACAGAACCAAATTGCACAAATAGTTTTTCATTTAATTTTCACCAATATTTAATTTGTTATTCTGACCATATTCGACAATACAGCAGTTTAGTAATATTTTTCAGTAAACCTCTAAAGTTTGTTGAATTTGCAAATTTCAAAAGGCATCAGGATGATCAACAAGATTGACATGGATTAAAAGACATCTTTTAATTCATGAGGAGATGAAGATTTAAAGACGTGGCATCTTTAAGCTAATTTAGCTGCTGTCACAATCTCATTTTTGTATCTTATCTTTAGCTGATATTTTAATTGCTTTCTGCTAATCTGAGTTTAAAACAGACCTTTTTATGAAAGGTGACACAGTCAAGGACGATGTAAAGATTAATAAATCTTCAGTGAGGGATCTTCAGACAGTAGAAAATTAAAGATAAAACATTCTTAAATTTGTTCACTTAAAAGATTTAAACTCTCAGATAAGATTCACTTTAATCTGTTACTTTCAATAAAAAGGAAAAATGACTTTTTCATAGTCACTGCTATAAAGAAAAGCTCAAAACTTTGCGAAATACTATGAACCTTCAGGCCTTGTCAAGAAAAACCAGCAGCTTTATACTCCTCTAGGCAGCTTCTCAGAACTGATCTGTGAATAAGCGATGCCACAGAGCAGAAACGAGATTAAAGTTTGCCGTTTCCACAGTTTGTGATGCATAAATAAATAAAAAATTAATGACAATTAACAATAATAGTGGGGGTCAAGAAAATCTACAAACTAAAACAGCCTAGTACTGTCATTCATTTTTTTGTTTTTGGATTTACTTTATTGATCCCTCGGTAAAGAATCCTCTGGGAAATTCAGCATTTTATTATTTGAATGTTTATTTCAAGCAGAAGATGATGGTTATTGATATTGTCGATGGGTCACAGACTCAAGTTTGAACTAAACATTTTTTTTTTCAATAGCTAAGCTAAGCTAACCCAAATAATAGTTCCACAAATATTCCAGCACTTGGCATTTGTTTTTGTTTGCCGTACTAGTGACGGTTCAGCGTATTGTCGTACTGTCTGTGTCATAAGCACTCCACAATGTCGTGATACACGGCGCTGAAATAGAACTGGTGCGTGTCTTTAGCACCGTGGCGCAGACTGGAACTTCTGGGACACGCTGTGGAGCTCCCCGTGAGACCATTCTCACCGACTATAATGATTTTGTTTTGAAATCAGGGCTCTGGAGCAACGCGACACAATGCTGACATTGCCTGTGGGATCCAGGCTTTAGAAAATTTCACAATAGTAAAATGAGTATTGGGAAAAAACAAACAAACTACAAAGTAGATAAAATAATTTCAGCCCAACAGATCTTACCTGTTGCAGAATGACCATGGTTCAGTCTTGAATTGATTCCAGGACATCAGAAGTCACCATGTGAGGACTCTGGACAAACCAATCACACACATCACAATACGCACTGAACAAACATCAGTTTAGATTTCACACACACATTTTACTTTAGTATTATCAACATAAACAATATTACTATTGTAAATTAATGAAGTGCACAAAATGGCAGGTCATGACTTTTTTCCGATAAATTCACAAGATGCACAATTCAGAGAAAACTTCACTGCTTTTCCCACCCCTGATTTCAACAATAGTGTCTGAAATAGGACAATGTAAATTTAACATTATTACTTCTGAACTTCCAACAAGGTTACAAATACATGGACTGCAAGATTTTAGTGTGTGACCATCTTAGTTATAACTTTACATTAAATGCATATTTGTCAAGTTTTATGACATTAAAAAACACGGTTGAATGAAGTTTTTCAAATTAACAAGCAATAGCAAGGAAATATAATGTTGGCAGGTGGAGGATGGTGGTCAAAGCAACCTGTTGAGAATCATCTGGGTTACTGAGCTACTCAGAGTTAAACCCATTGAAGGGTGATTTTTATGCTGATTAAAAAAAAAAAAAAAACCTCACAAAAATGTCCTTTGCATTTATGAGGCTAATGGTCATCAACTGGCACTACATGATTAGGACAATATTTAAACACCAAGGTGACAAAGACTAAATTGGGGTTTGTGCCTGTTCGGATCTATCTATGTTTTTGCTCGTCTCCTTTTTTTTTGTATGATTTTATATGTACATGTGTATTTTTATTCATTGTTCTAATACTAGTTTGCCTTAGACTTTAGATTTTTGATTTGTTAGTTTTAGAAGTTCTAGATTTCTCTAGAAGCATAACTTAGGACAAAAACTCCCTATTAGCTGGAATATAAATCTTTGGTGCAAAACAAAGTTGCATGTCTGATATGAAAAACTGCTTTGTGTTTTGTCTATGTGCTAATAAAACTGAGCTGAACTGATTTATTTTCAGAATATTTGCCCGTTTCATCTGTTTGATGCTGGGCAGGTAGCCTACTGTGTCTTTTTAGCATAAGTAAATGCAAATGAACTAAAATCATAATTAGAACTGAAGAGAAATCGTAGAGATAAGAAATCCTAAAGATATATTTTTCAAATTTTACTAAAGTAAATTCATATAAAACAAGACTAGATGATGGCTAATTATGTTTAAAGAACCAGATTTAGATCTGTTAATCTGTCTGATTAACTTCTACTCAAAGAAACAGATTTTTATCTACTCTGCCATCATTATTGTTACCATCAGTACAAAAAACAATCAGCTGGATGGTTTAACTGGAAACAAGAGACCAGTGAGGGAGATGGGATTTTTGGGGGACTAAAGGGTCTGGTAGAGGTTGTTATAGGCTTACTTGGATTCCTGGGGCTAATCCTATCGCCTTAAGAACGAGGCACAGTTGTTGCAGTTATGACTGCTGAATCATTTTGTCCTCCACTGGGTCGTCCTTCCTTTGTTTCTTTTTTTTTTGTTTACGCAGAAACTGGTTTGGAACCACTGTATGGCCTTCCAATAAGCATTTTGAGGCTTTATGCTGTTATATTTTAGAATATTTAATAACTAAGAACTAAATTATGTTAGATTCAGTCTTTGGCTAATTGTCCACAGACTTAATTACTAATTTTTTCATCCTAATTTTTGTTCAGAAACAAAAAGATGTTAGCATTTGACTACTGAAGCTAAAACATGTCACGGGGGAGGGGCCACATGTATTAATGACCCATTAGTGGTTCCATAAGCAGCTTAACATTTAATTCATTGTGACCAAATACTAAAATTAAAGATAAAAAAATAAATAAATCCACACATTTATTATTTTACCTAAGAAAATAAAGATATATTATTGGAGCCTCAGATTTACAGATACCTCTATCATTTATAAGCGGCTACTCCTAATACTTACTGAATTTTGATCAAGACAAAACTTCTAATCCCTAACCACAGGGTGCCAGTCTGGCCACAAACACAAACCTAATGATCTGATTCTACACCAAACCTCATTAGAAGAAACCTTTGCTCAATGCTCACCATCTTGTTTCACAAATGGCGTGTTTCTCATTACTGGAGCCATCTGAGCTCAACATGGTGTTTACTGTGGTTTTTATGTGTATGTGTGTCTGGGAATGGGTTGTAGACTGGGAGGGGAGAGTGTAATAATTGTTCTATGTGTGGGAAAGGGAGGGAATGTGGGTTGTATGGGTCATTTTAATCTGTCAAGCACTTTGTGTTGCTCGCTGTGGCATGAAAGGTGATATATAAATAAAGTTTGATTTGATTTGACAAATTATGGTACAAATATGCAGCAAAATATGAACCTCTTCCAAGTCTGCAATATTTACACCAAATGCCTATCCATGGAGTTCTCAGAATAAACCCAGAGTTGTTCTTCAAGTGTATGGAATAAATACTCAATTTTAGTACATTTGGAAAAGTAATGCTTCTATCTTTTCTCTAAAAATACCTAAAATCACACTAAATGTTACTAAGACAAATTATAGTTTATGTTGATCCCATTTTTAAAAATATAGATACATATGACTAGTACTGACCCAGAACAGACAACAATGGTAGAAAAAAAATATGAGTGAAAAAAAAAAATCACCCATCACAGCTCATAAGACCCAGAGTCAAACTGGTCAAAGATTTTCACATAAAGACCAACAGCTTGTTAATGCCCCGGCGCTTAATCTCTGTGTGTGGTCTGTACAGTTTTTCTTGCAAGTACGTGCACACCGTGTGTGTCACTCACATGGCATAGATTCAGAGGCACAGCTAGGTGTGAAACTTTCATCATCAGTCAATACAGTTTAGAAGACTTGCCTGTGCTTAGGTTCAGCCTCTGAAAATCACAAGAGAGGAGAAGTGGTCAGCTGACAAGGTTTCAGGTACTTTTTGCTCTGGTTAACAAACAAATCATTTATCATTTCATTCTTATTTCAAAGATCCAAACTTAACATAACAGCAAAAACAACTAATGAGAAAATGCTTTGCACTAAGCTTTCACACGTTAAATAAAGTAATTCACCTCAACTACACTCAGACCAGCTGTTGTTCTTTGGGCTAAAGAGCTTTACACAACCTCCGAGGAGGCTTATAAACAGTTCATCTGCACAACTCATTTCTCTGGTGATGTAAACTGTATTTAATTTTAACTCATTCATTTTTATGTTTCTCAAAATATAGTTGCATTAAAGCTCAAGATGAAGTTTAATATCTTTTAAATCAAAATGCATTTTGAGTGTTTAAATTTAAACTTTAAGGAGAATCAGAAGATTGATTTACTTGTA
>SSNR01000166.1:377161-403996 GCA_006937965.1 Callopanchax toddi | reverse complement strand
CGCTCAGACTGTTATCTGCTCGCGCTCAGACTGTTATCTGCTCGCGCTCAGACTGTTCTCTGCTCGCGCTCAGTATGCTTTCTGCTCGCGCTCAGACTGTTTTCTGCTCGCGCTCAGTATGCTTTCTGCTCGCCCTCAGACTGCTTTCTGCTCACGCTCAGACTGTTATCTGCTCGCGCTCAGACTGTTATCTGCTCGCGCTCAGACTGTTATCTGCTCGCGCTCAGACTGTTCTCTGCTCGCGCTCAGTATGCTTTCTGCTCGCGCTCAGACTGTTCTCTGCTCGCGCTCAGACTGTTCTCTGCTCGCGCTCAGACTGCTTTCTGCTCGCGCTCAGACTGCTTTCTGCTCGCGCTCAGACTGTTCTCTGCTCGCGCTCAGACTGCTTTCTGCTCGCGCTCAGTATGCTTTCTGCTCGCGCTCAGACTGTTCTCTGCTCGCGCTCAGACTGTTCTCTGCTCGCGCTCAGACTGCTTTCTGCTCGCGCTCAGACTGTTCTCTGCTCGCGCGTGATTCTGTGCCCGATCCCTAAACTGTGACTTTTAAACACAGAATCAAAAATGATTTCAACCGGGTATTGAACCCACACACTCTGGTATGAAAGTACCTTTCATTAGCCATTAGACTAAAGTGCCTGGCTGAAGAGTAATGAAGTCATAATACATATAACTTTTATTTTCAGCCTTTCAAGATTGACACATTAAGAAGAAGGCTGAGTTACATTTATATTTCAAATATGACAAACTACTGCTTTTACAGTAGCAAGATGATTGTATTTGTACAGTTTAAACATCATCAGCTCTCTGACTTTAAAATCAGGTTCTATGTGCCGTTTTACTTTAAGCACCAGCTCTGCACAGCCTACCCAGCACGCACCCCCACGTGTGAACCCGCCCATGGAAGTAATTTGAACCAAATATACTATACTCAAATATATACTTGTGTTTTGTCTAGTTGATTATTATAAGACTAACTAACTTTTATTTCTGCTTACAGCCTGAAACCCATTTAAAATGCATAAANGTCATTGTTGTGTTAACGGTTTCAGATTACTGCCATAGAGATAACAAAGAAATGCAAGAATGACTGTGTTAATCTCTCAGATTATGTGCCATCCAAACCATGTAAAACTGAGATAATGATTATTTGATTGTTTCCCAGCTATCAATCTTCAAGTCCCTTGTTTAACTATGAAGAAAAAAACTACTACATAACCTAAAAATACTCAATATTACTCATTATTTGTCAAGTTACAGCCAAAAACCTTATATGTGCATCTTTTTTCTTGCTGTTTAAGCCAATGTCTTAAAATATACATATGTATGAATATCCACAATAAGAATAACATTTGTTCTTGTAGTTCATAACAGAAAGACTATCTGTCCAGTTTCACAGTTATTAGTAGATTAATTTGGCAAACCCTGGCAAGTAAAAAAAAAGGAATAAAAATAAACAAATATCCCAATAATGGTTCATAATTCCCAGAGAAAAATCTGGTATATGAATAATGTACAGAGGTATTAAGTTTTTAGTTGTAATAATACAAGTGAACAATCTTAAGAGATAATGAAACTAACAACATTTCCAAATAATTTTTCTACAAAAGGTCCTTTCAAAAATAAAATCAACTTTGGATTTTGAATATAAAATTGTTGAGTTCATCTGTGTGATATCACAAATAAATATTATTGTTAAAGCATTTATGTTTTAGTTATTTACACACATTTGCCACATGTAAAGAACTCCACATTTCTTTACTTTTTATAATTTGTTTTTATAGCCTGTAGCAACACAAAGTGCAACGAGAATGACAAAACTGACTGCAGCCTTTTAAATCAACTACAATGAACACAATTAAACAAAATATCTAAACCAGTTTTTGTTGTAAATGTTTTAACCCCAAACGTTTCTGAGTTTACTCTTAGGCAGATTCACCTTTCAGCAGTAAAAATTTACCTACAGAAAACTTCAGCTCAACTACTACTTGTTCTCAGAATTTGTTTAAACTCATTTATGTTTGCCCAATCTCAGCAGATCTGACATTGTCTATAAGTACCGTCTTTGAGAAGTTTCTGATGATCTTTTCCTACAGCTATTTAATGCATTATCTGACAGAAATTATCAAAAAGTACTTGGTGTACACACAATACAAAGCAAAAAAAAACAACAGCAGCAGACAGACAATTTTCAAGATTAAAATCATTTGTACGGTGTGACTTGAAAACGACTAGACTTGACCACTGTGGCTCCTTGAAGGGAACATAATGGCTGCTTAAGTGCTGGCACAGGACAAAGTGAGCAATAAGAGGCTTTATCCTAAAGCAGAGCGGCAGCACTGCGGCCTGGCTACAGCCTAATAAGCCCTCGGCCTCGACCCACGTTCACCTGCCATACTTACCTTGCAACGCACTTTGAAAGGTCTCCTGTCTTTCCTGCTTGCTTCTATCCTGTATCTCAGCTGTAAGTTATTCTCCTTTAACTGGTGCAAAGTTGACAGGATGGTTAAAAAAGGTCCAAACAAGAAGCAGAATAATTTTGTTCCTGTCTTCTGTCTGTCAGTCCTCTTCTCGTTTCAAAATCACTCTCACAGACATGTTTTCTGTTGATTGTTGCGTCTCCAGGCTCCTGCAGGTGGTTGAGAGTTTGTGGCCCAATTACAGTCTGATGTCTGGGTCAGTGACGGAGATCTCTGGACTCTCTTGCCTGGTCTCATTCATGGCTGCTGATCCTGATTAACCCGGAGGTGGAGCCTGTTGGTGGCAGAAACAGAAACCAGCTGGGAGGTAGGTAGCAGAGTTCATGACTTCTAAATTTATGCTGTGTTGTGAATTTAGAATAACCATTTTACAAATATACAGTACTGTGAAAAAACCTTCATTCTTCAAAAAGCAGTTGAAGACCCAAATATTTAAAACTGCTTTTAACTAAATCTTTTATTTTCTTTCATTGCTTGATGTTTTTGGTTCTTTGTCTTTGATCATGTTTTAATTTTGATGTTTTTGTGAAGCACTTTGTGATTTGTTTCTGTGAAAGGTGCTATATAAATAAAATGTACTTACTTACTTCATTTTGTTTATACTTTGTTTTCTACTATATGTTCTTGTAATATTTTAAAGTGGTCCTGATCAATAAACCTTCAGGCTTTCTGGAGCTCTCTAAGCGTTTCTCCAGGCTTTGGCTGCTTTTTTGCTCATTTTCAGTCAGTGTACTTCTAAATTTTCAGAAGAAAGACTTTTTTTCCCTTTAAGTCACTTAACTGACCTATAAATTTGTTCAAGCACTAAAGATGCTTCCAAACTCAAATGATGAGACCTTAGCAAAAACCTCATTTAAAATCTGATCTTTAAACACTTTGTTACTGCAGCCTATCACTAAGAAGCAATTAGTTCCAAATATTTTGTCGAATTCATGAAAAATTCCCAAAAAACAGTTTGATAATATAGCAAATATGATTTTAGAACAATTAACGATGATTCCCAAAAAGTTATTAGCTGAAAACTTGACATACAGTGGACTTAGGCAAGTCTAAATAGAAACACCAAATCTCCTAAACAAGGATCACAAACCCAGAAAATATTTTCATCTTTTATTTCAAAGTCATGCCACAAGTTGACATTAAATACAAAAGAAAAATAATAATTTCAGATCGTAGCTATAAAATAACCACAGTGTAACCGAGAACCAAATTTAACTAACACGTAGTAAAAAAAAAAAAAAAAGTAAAGCTCACACTGAAAATAACACACTGACAAGCACACAATACAGAACATACAGCACGGCTCTCTGAAACCTAGCTATCAGTAAACATACCAGTTGGGAACGTAAGGTAAAGTAGATATATAAAATTAACAAGCTTATAAAATACTGATAAAAGGTACTTGTTACAAAGACGGTAGCATCTCCTAGAAGAGTCACCATGCAGTAGGTATTCCAGTCTCCAGTTAATAAACATTGGCAGAAAAATACGAGAATCACAAGCTCATTCCTTCAGTGGACAAGACTCAATCTCAGATTTAAAAAAAAAAAAAAGTTTGTTTTGAATCGAATACAGTCTACATGATGCGGTCAGTTGAGAAACCTGGTGTTTCATCTCTGGAACTGCAAACTATTAAAACACATGCAGCCATACTGGAACTGACGTGAACCCAGCACGCAAGCAATCCTTGTGAGAAATAAAATCAAACACTCTGAAGCATACAAATTAGTGTGGTCCTACTTCCATCATACACTGTGTGAATTATCAGAGCCTGTTCAGTCTTTTCACTGAACTTGTATCCATTAGAATTTATTATCTTATGAGGATAAAGAACCTACAGATTCGACTTCATGGGTAGTATTTAGTCAACTGTCTATGTGCAAGTCTAAAGTGTTCTAGTGAAAGAAATTAGTTTTTTAGTAGACTGAACTCTCTCTCTAATGGCAGCCATGGAAACATTATAGACATGAAGTCCCAAATAAGGTAAGTGTAGATGTTGATATGATGTTGAAAAAAAAAATAAATAAAAAAGATGTTGATATCAAATGAAAGAAAGGCAAATATCAACACTGAAAAAGATTTTCTAGACTGAAATTAAGTGCTCTTCTATTGCCTTAATGTTCAAGAATTTGAATCGCTGTATTTTTAACTGATGGTGATTTTCTGTACAGAATGAAGTCTGCACACGACTGAGAGTAACAAATAGTTTATCAGAACATACCGTACACAGTATTCATCTGAAGTAGTACTTTGCCCTTTTCTCATAATAACAATACTTAGTTAAACCAAAAGCAACAGTTTATTTGGTCTTCTTAAAAATTCATACAAAAGCTAAAACAGATAAACTTTGTCAACTCAAAAGTAATCTGGTTGTTGACCAGAGATAACTTTAAGGCATCAACATGGTTTTAATGTTCATGTGATGTGCACACATTTATACTATATTTGGATTAGCTGCCCCCCAGTGTTTAACACATTAGTCTATAGTGTTAAATCCTGGTCCAATAGGAGATGATTATGTGCTGATTTTGTCAACTTTTGAAAGAAAATAAGTTTGAGTGACTTCTCATCATAAATGTAATGCCACTTTTGTGTCCATGTGGCTTCTGAGTGACAGATTGCAAGCATACAGGTAGAAGTCTGCCAACAAGGAACTCCATATTGTGGCAAATCATTCAGGACTAAAGTCATTATCTCACTAGACTGCAAATGTTAGCGAATAAATGGAGACAAAAAAACTGAGACCAATTATATAACTTACTTTTGTGCAATATTTTTTGGTGCAATTTAGTCATAAAGTGTCCGAATAATGTCTCAATTTATTTGCAATTTGGTCACCAATCCCTTCCAAAGTTCTCACGTTTATTTCCTGTTCTGACTCTCAGCAAATAAACTGAGAGGGGATTCCATAAACCTGTAATGATTCTGTTACTTTATTTTACTGAGTTAATTTCTTGTGCAAATATTTAGAAGATGTTTAAAATTCCTGCAACACAAAGACATTAAGACATTTTCCTTGACTCTAATAAAAAGGAGAAAAACAAGCCATGTCTTTTCAATCCTGTAAAAAGACAAAGCTTGATTATATGTCTAATAACAACCAAATGGTAAATGTTACAGTGAAAAGAACATACCAGAATTTGTGGCTCTAATATTTCACACAAAGCACCGTGGGAGTAGAAGTTTGTTAAGTGAACAAAAACTGCTTCCTCTTTAAGAGAATGTCCAAGAACTAAGCACCTCTCAAAACACGAATTCTGATCCACCAAATTGTAGCTACTTTTATAAACAAACTGCATACTGCAGGGTATAAAATATTAGAAAACTGAATACAGTTTTTGCATGCAAGAGTGCAACATTGGCCTCATTACACACAGTATGTTTACCAAAGTAGCAACAACAAATTATACTCGACAACTTTCTGTGAAACTAAATATATTTTCAGTGATCTGAAACGATAGCTCTGAAAGCGTTTTTGCTACATGCGCTGCCATTTTTCGATTCATATCAAAAGTTTCCACTGCTGGGAGAAGTTCGGCTTCATTTAAATTGAGTTCTTCAAACCTGCTTTGGCATGGCCATGCAGAAAATATGAATATATATAGAATACTTAAGCATTATAGCAACTATTAAAAAAAATAAAATAAAAAAATCACACTCAAGGTCCAGACACTCCAATCAAGCTTGGTTAGGTTAGTAGCAGGAGGGTTTGTGTATCAATGTGTTTGTGTTTGTGTGTTTGTAGTTAACAGTGAAAGCCGTAACACTTTTGGCAAAGGTTCACAATGTGCAACGATTAAAAGAGTAATAATGCAGAGAAACTCACATACTGATATAAAGGAAAAAGAACACAGTGGAGAGCAGAACAGTTTACACGTGACAACTTTCAAACTCACATTTTATCAACCAGAGAGCTGCTCGTCATAATGGACCATTGGTGTTTTTGGCACCGTTGTGGCACATAGCCTCAAACATCTTTCACACTGAGCTTGACACACTGTTTTTTTTCAGTCCTAACTTTTATGATTACTGTGATGTTTCAGTGACACATTTAACCCAATTACTCATTTCTGTGGTTAGATTTCATTCAAACAAATATGAACAACTGGATGAATGGAATAACAAGCTGATGGGACAAATGGAATTGGAGAATTCACAGTTTCATACTGAATAGAAAAGGTTAATAGAAGATATGTTGTCAAACAGAAAATGAGATGCCTTCATGAACAGTTCACTGCTTATTAAAGTAAACAATAATATTAATTATCAATAATTTTTTAGAAATATTATTTATTTATCATTTGTTGGCTGTGAAGGCATTTTGTCCAATTCTAACAAACTGCACTAAATAAAATATTTGAAATTTTTGTCAGGAAGCGACCTGACAATCTTATCTATAAATTTAAATTGCTCCACAACACATTATTTTGTCCAATTACTGACAATGAAAACAAGTTAAAACAGATTAGGAAACAGGTTGTAAACTGGGGAAAATAAGTTAATATGTAATGGAATATTTAAATATTTAAGAAATCATTTTAGTTAAAGCAGAACTTGGTAACTTGAACAAAATAACTTTTGTAATATTACTTGAAACGGTTGTTATGCATGGTATAACAGTAATACAGGAGACAAGACAAATAGAAAAAAAAAACAGGTGTCTTTGGTTCCTCCTGGTGCTTCTTTTGCGAACAGCAAAAATCCTCTATGCCTGAGTGAACACAACCAGTAGAGCCACAAGATGATTCTAAAAACACATTATTGCACAGTTATAAATGCTAAAAGATGGAACAGGTCTTTAACAAAAGACAAAATACAGTTTGAGCTGACACATTGGCGTTGGATAAATGTGAATAAATAAATAAAAAGTTTAAAGGGGGGTTTGTTCAGAGCTGAAGCACAGCAGAGAGACACCAGGAGGAGCCTTCAAAATCTAACTGTTTTCATTATAACAGTTTTTCAAGGCTACCAGGTTCTGATTGATAAATACTTTTTGGAAAACTGGATACTAAGCTCTGTAACACACACAACCAATGCAAACAGTCCTCAACATCAACGTGGAAAATGACACCTTTGGCACAACTCATTTCTCTCTATAAATCCTTCATTCATAACTCGATTAGTTATTTGCAACTGATTTTAAAGATTAACACAGTTTTGACAAAGAGACATTAACAATGTCCCAGAAGCAGAGTTGGACTGAGTTACTTAACTACAGTTAGGGCTCCAGTGCCTTACACAAGGACACTTGAACAGTTTGTTATGAAGGAGACTCACTTGTTTCTTTCCTCAAATAACTGTAAATAAAATCCAGTGACCTATCTAATCTTTCTACAGTTTTGAACAAAAACCTCAGGCTAACCTGTTTCAATATCAGCATATGTAGCTCCCACTTTGTCAGACTAAAAGAAAAAGAAAAAAAAAGGGCACAGAGAAGATAAGTAGCACCTAGATAGTCAACAACTGCTGCTAATGTTCACAGATGCTAGAGGCATTATGAATGCATCACTGTAATACGTAAGACATAACTGTTTCAAACTGTTTGATATGATCAGACTGAGATGAAATGCATCAAGTGTCGGCATGCTGACTCCTCAAAACTAGCATTTCCAAGACTTTTGAGATAGAAAGAATAAATATATATAGTAACAATTTAACAGTACATTACAAGGCCATGAACATATTGAAAAATAACTCATGCACGACACATTTATAGGGATGCTTTACATAAACTTGTGTGACCAATTAAATGACATGTGTGACAGTTCAAGTAATGAAAAAGGCGCTAAAAGAAGAAAACCAGGAAAATAGAAAGTTTGTCAGAGAGACTAGTCCACAAACTGTCTTACATTCAAAGGAAATGTCTTGATAATGACAGAAAATTACATTATTATTTCTAATGTTAAAACACACACAAAAAAGACAAACCAATAGTGTATAAAACTCCATTTTTGAATAAACAAAAGTAAAACAAAGCCCACTGGGAGCTAAAAGGTCAGACTAGGTGGTCACATGATCAAAGCAAAAAGTATCATGGTTATTAAGAGATAGATTACATTTGTACCACTTGTGGTTCAGTATGCAAAAGCATGTAAAATCAGCAGTTCATCCATGCTGTTTTCCTGTTGTGGAGGCAAAGCCAAGACCAAGATGATGGCACAGGTTGTTTGGCAGGACGTCTCCTTTGCTGAACCTCCTCTTTCTTTTGTCTTTGAGGGTCTTTTTACTCCTTAAAACTAAAGTGCAAGGTGTGGTTTTCCCTAAAGGACTTCTCTGTTCAGTTCACACCTTTCAACAGA
The DNA here is from genome assembly GCA_006937965.1 of Callopanchax toddi. Taxonomy (NCBI): domain Eukaryota; kingdom Metazoa; phylum Chordata; class Actinopteri; order Cyprinodontiformes; family Nothobranchiidae; genus Callopanchax; species Callopanchax toddi. Next base: position 395,221 of record SSNR01000166.1, on the reverse strand, counting down.
AATGTTTTTCCTTCTCAATTAACAGATAAGCATTCACCCAAGCAATCTCACAAAACCTCATTCGGAGCAAAGCTGAAATTAGCGAGACACAATCACACAATCTCACAATCATGCTCACACTCATCCCCGCTCTGTGCCAACAGCAGAAGCACAGATGCTGTCTTTTTTTAGATCACGTGGCGTTGAGTCTTGCAGGTTAACCCACGAGACTCTCGTCAAAGGAAGCGTCAGGCAGTGGTGTTGCCATTAAGAGATGATGTGGCACAGGGGGTGGTGGTTTGTAGCTAGGCTTGGGCTGGGCCAGGCCAGGCCAGAACGTTCTGAAAGGGACTAACAGAACAAAGGGTCTGGCTCATCTTTGGTCCCATAAAGCACTTGATTCATGTCAAAGTGAACCTTTGCACTCCGCAGGAGAGGGAAGGTGATCCAAAGGGAACGGGTAGCACTATCAGAAGCGCCGGCTGCTAAGCTACGACTGAAGAGATGTGCAGCACAGGCAGAGTTCAGTTGTTTGTTTTTTTTAGCCATGCAGTTTAGAGATCGTCCATAGCAACCGGCGGCAAGCCATTCTGGGGAGTTTCACGAGGTAAAAGTGATGGAAGACAGGAGGTGAGACTTCACACATGAGCACACACACACACAGCACAACACAAAAAGCTCCAGGTAGAGGGAGAAAATAGCTGCTGTTGGCTTTTGTTTGTAAAGTTCACACTAAAAAGTGACAAGACAGTTTTGCATGCTCTCCAAAGCACCTGCAAACCAATGAAGAGTTGAGGTGTTTGGGTGGGCTGGTTGGGTGGGGGTTTAACCACAGACATGAGAGAGAGGGAGGGAGAGAGAGAAAGAGAGAAACTGGAAGAGACAGAACATTGGGAGATGGAAAATGACAGAAGTGAGACAAAAAATGGGTCACAATGCAGACTGTAAGAAATAAAAATAAAGGCTGTACTAACACTGAGAACAGCTGATAGTTTAAACACAACTCCCCCCTCCCACCTCCTCAGATTGGAGAGACTGACTCAGCCTTAAGGCAATGCATAGCCCTTAGAAAAATTGGCACATGCATGAAGAGTGCAGAAATGTATGCATATGCATAATATGTGCATGTCTACATGTATGAGTATGTGTCTGAATTTTCAAAAAGTGAGTAAAAACAAAACTGAAGTTCAAGAATAAGATCAGAACAACAACTGATTTGATAAAACGTTCAGTCTGAATTGTAATTTTCTTTAAATTATACCTCAGTTGTTGTTAGAGATTCTGGCAACAAAACAAGTAACATCTACCTTTCAGAACAAATTTCTGACACAGACAATAACGGTCAATTTTGGCAGGAATGTGTTCAAAGATAATCTATAAAAACTTGTAGGGATATCTTTGACACCTTTCTTTTCCATATATAAGACGTAGGCCTCCAAAACACCCCAAAACCATGCCAGATTTTAAATGCTATAATGACAGAAAACAAGGAAAACAAAACGAGAGTGAGCAACAGAAAAAGACACAGTGAGCTCCAAATGATCGTTGAAGCAGCGGACATGATTTGATCATTTTAATCGTAGTAACGATCTTGTCAGATGTTGGTAAGAGTGGTGGAGGTGAGGAGGCGCACAGTGAGCATGCCCGGGAGGTCGTTGTCCTGACGACTGCCCTTGTCGCGGAGGTGAAGCGTATGCTGCTCCTGCCGCTCGTTGGGCTCGCTGAACAAGATCACCTGACCCAAGAAGGTGTCCACAATCATGTTCTTGTTGTAGATCTGTGCGCCGCTCACGGGAAGCCGACAGCAAAGGTGGAAAACAAGAAAGAAGAGAAGAAAGAAGAGAAAAGGAAATAAGCACTAGAGAAAAACTGAAAGAGAAAACAGCTGTAGGGAAAGAATTTTAAACATGATAGAAGAAAAGAAAAACACTGAAAATAAAAGGAAGTGTTGATTCAAGAGGTTTATACAGTATGTCACATAAGACATAAACAATAAAATAAGAACTTTTTGTAGAAACATTTGGATAAATTACTTTTTGTAATGTGTTTAAAGAAGGCCAAGAACAGTTTAGATAACAAAAAGGACTTTGTCTTTAAATTTAAAGAGAATTATGAAATACTGTGAGGAGAGATTTTCTCTTCATGCTGCATTATAACAATATTACAATAAGAAAATAAAGCCAACAGAATTGTTCCAACACGACTCCTGTCTTTTTTCCTATCATGTTAATAATAAAACAATTTCACAGCTCCAGAGTAAAAATGAAATATTAAACTATCACTGACAAATCCCTTCATACCTACTGCCTGATGCTCAGGCTGTAACTGATTAGTTATGGATGTTCTACAAATTTTCTGCGAAGCATTATTCTCATGTTATATAATCTCACAGAGGAAGATGATGAAGAAAAGCTGTCTGAAACTGAAGGTGAGAAACAGGCTTCAAAAGTGAGAGGAGTGCTAATAAGACTAAGAGTACGGATTTGTATGAAGAAAATGCTGCCCGAACATGAAACCAACAAGAATCCAAAAGATCCCATCATCCTTTGGAACGACTGTTTACAAAAAAACTTTTGAATCTTACTTTTTGAAAATAAGAAAACTATTTTAACAACCATTTATTCTCACTCATCCAACTTTTTCACCAAGAGGTGAAAAACACATATTACACATATTTATTTTCTTTTGATCATTTTTTATGTGACATTTTTAAAAACTTTTAAATGCATGAATTAAAAAAAAGTTTTTTTCTTTTTCACAGTGAAATTTTCGATCCATGTTGTTGTGATGTAAAAATGACAACAAAATAAAATCAACGTTGAGAAATTAAACAGGGTGTGGCAGGTTGACAGCTCACCTCGATGTGGATGGCTTCCTTGGGCTTTTTGCGGAAAAACAGGCCTTTGATGTCAAAGTTTGGGCAACGTGTGTCCTTTTGAACGGGTGAACGAACCTTCTCACCTTCACAAGTAATAATCACGTAGGAATCTACAGCTGTAAGGGAAAAAGTCACAAGAAGTGTGTTACACGGATAAAGCACACACAGCTGAGAACTTTTTTCTAAGTTAATATACAGTATTATTTAGTAAATGAAAAGTTAAAAACAAGATGAAAAAATACTTGTGACACTTCCCTCAAGCTACTATGATATTTTCAAGCCGTTTAGGAGTTTGCTCAGGTGCTAACATAGCTAATAGTTTTAAGCTAAAAGAGAAATACAAAAAGATAACCTATAAGGTCAATATTATATATATGCTTTTATTTTTATTTTAAATAAACCCTAAGTATAGTCTGAATACTGAATAACTACTAATCTATTTCACTAGGTGGTGCTGTGGTGCCTTGTTCTTTAAGGCTTTTTAACAACAGTTTTTACAGCATGCTCATCGATATACAAGCCAAGTCATGTGAGAACTGCCACTATTCAGTGAGAGTAAGAATATTACCTCCATTGGAGTCCTGTCCCTGTAGCCCCTCAGCATTCATTACATGAACCTGAGTGACCAGCTGAGGGTAGCCACACATCCCCGTCCAACATGTCTGAGGAGGCTCGTCCAGATTCAGCTCTCTGTGAAAGGAGAGCACAGAAATACATAGATATCTCATCCTAGAGGAGAGTTTCTGCTTTTGTCATTCAACATGGCAATACATAAAGTTTATACCCTTTATTTTACTAACCCAGAATTTTCCTTAAGAACAACTAGCTTACTTGAAGTTCACAATAGAGTCAACAATCTCAAATTAAATGTTTCTTTAAAACATCAGCCAATCATACGTTTCAGACCGAAAGAAACTATTGGACAATCCGGTTGTCTGTCTCGCCGAAGCGCCTCACTTTCGCACTGCTTGGATCCTCCATTGATGCGTCCTGGAGCATTTTGCAGCAGAACATCCCGGAAGTGAGAGAAGGACAGAAACGGCCAGCTGTTACAGCTTCAATTTTAGAAAAAATACCAGAGTCCCAAAAAGAAAAACACATTTTCAGCTAGCAGAAAAAAACCCATTTGGATGTAGAAAGAGGAAAACCTGGGTGAACATTAGGGTAGTGTTTCAACGGCCAGTGTTTTGCTCTCTCTTGTTTACTGCGGCAATGTGTGGTTCATGTCCGGTGGGACGCGGCATAAGGATTATACCCGACGGGAGGGGTGAGAGCTCTGAGATGTGTTTTAGTAAAATAGCTAGTTTGTTTGGATATTACCGAGCGCAGCTTTAAGCTCAGCACTCAACTATTTTGTGCTGACAATAAATCCTGTGAATGTGCTGTAACGTGCATAAATGGAGCATACAAGTCTGACTACAATACTCCATTTTAAAATTTGTCATACAATATGCAATGGTCCACCTTTAAAATGATGTTGGAATTATATTCTACATTTTATTTTTGTTACTTTGTTTTCAGCACAAATTCTATCATGTTTACTTGCAGTCTGAAGGCACATCAGTGAAGACACGGAGCAGAAACTCGCCCTGCTGCCCAGGGTCAAAGGTTGTGGGAACGATGACATAACGGCCTTCCTTCAGCTCCTTCCTGAGGAAGACACAACGCGAGTTGATGTAGATGGAGCCTGCTACTTTCTGCTGGGCTGTGTGCATACGGTACTTCCGATTCAGTTCAGTCTGCAGAATGAGAAAAAATGTTGCAGAGCCTTGAAAATATTCAGTGTTTTTCTAGCTTTATATTGTGTTTAGCATGTGTTCATGCGTGCTTCTACCCGGTGAATATCGAAGCCTATAGCAAGGTTTTCCCCTTTGCCTTCCTGGGGTGTGGCTCTCTTCTCTTTTTGTTGTAAGCAGATCAGCACCTCATCTTCCACCTTTTTCACATCAAACACATACTGGAAAAAAAACAAAAAAACAAAATAAAGATGTTCTATTTTACATCTCTGTAGTGGTGACATACACTTTAAAAACAACAGGACCACATGGATCAACCTGAGGGTTCTGCAGGAAGGTTGTTTTGTGATTGATGCAGCCTCCCGATCGGTTACGAAGGGGATCCTGACGGTAGACCCAGGAGCCCCTCATAACCTCTTCCTCCCAGGTCTTGTGAATGCTCAAGTAGGAGGTGTTGATAAGGCGGCAAAGGATGAGGTCAGTGAAGTACTGACAAAAGTCATCAAATGTCATCCTGCAGAAGGACAGGCAAAGAGGAGAAGGAAGACCGGAGAGAGTGGATAGTAACTGAAGGAAAAGAAGAAGATCTTGAACAAGCGCGAAATAAAAGAAAATGAGACCAGAATCAGAACAAACTGTCACATTTCACAGGTACACAAGGACATACTGTAATCACATGACATCAGATTCAATTCACAGCATTATTGTTGTTTAAAAAGTTAAAATTTTCCCCCAAACCTTTTTTCATGCTAAGATGGAGACATTTCTTACCATCCTGATGTTTTTTTTCTACAGAAACAAGAGTTTAGCTGTATAGATATTTAAACAAAAAGTCCAAATGTATTTTATTCCACATACAGCTTTACACATTTATTAAAGAATCACTATATTGATAAATTGACAACAACTGCAACAAATTTAATTTGTCTAAAGATTTGTGTTTAATTCAGTTGTTGGAATAAAAACCATTCATGATATTGACATAAGTCAAATGTTTATGCAATTTAATCTGCTTGAGTTTACTTCTGCTTACAAATTAAACATAGAGATACAGTATATGATGAAAAATGAAATGAGTAAACTGATATTTTTTTAAATCAGCATTTCAGACTTTAACATTCTTCATTCTTATAATACAAGTGAAAATAAGAGAATTAAACCTAAACCTATCCTTTTACTGAGTACGCTGACATGTTTTTATTCCTTCCTCACATGGCTTCATACCAAACTAATAGTTTGAGAAGTTGCTACTTTTATTCTTCAGAGTGTATAAGTTGAAAATAAATGATCACCTTCTAGCCATGAGATTTCTGTAATAAATTTTCTGACATTTGTCCAGCCTCATTTCAGTCAGATTTCCATCAGAGGTCTGTAATGTTAGAACATGTTTAAGTTGGCCAACTACATCAGTCAGCTTAAAAATCCTCATTATAGTTGTCTTCAGGAACTACGTACAGTATGTTGATGTTTAGCTGTGATTCTTTTGACCATTTTTTGTCAGATTTCTTGACTGGATCATTTATTTGGTAACAGCTTCCATTGGAAGCTGACCTGATGCTTCTGAAACACTGGAAATGGCTGCAATCACAAGCCATATGTTAAATGACCCTAATCAGATGAGACAGCAAAATCAGAAGGAAATCCAACAGAAGTCAGATCTACAATGGAGCAGGGGATGCCATGTCAGACTTTTATAGCTTTGTCTGCAAGAAATCCTTTTACCACCAGAAAATGTGGATGAAAATTACAGTAGTTCATGAGGCCAATTCTGATACATTTACATAATGGAATAATTAATTTCAGGCAATTAGTCTGCTGTTAATGTTTATAACAAAATAATCATAAACACATGTAAAAACACAAACAGGCAGAAAAAAAAATTATATCAATTCCAACAGCATGGTCACCCCCGAGTGTTATGGAAGCATTGGGATTTTGCCACAGATAATCACATTAATATGAATTACTCAGTTAATTATCTCTTAATTAAATGATTAAAACAGCACATTTGTGGTTCTCACCAAAACTCGCCATCATCCTGCACAGTGACGCCCAGCTTTTCCCTTTCACTCTTGCTCACCTTGTTCCACTCCTCTGAACTGCAGTCGACAGAAAGAGTTCATTAAAACAAATCTTGTTTCTGGAATATTTTCATATTTAAATAATAAAAATTAAAAGCCAAAGGGAAAAAATCACCATGAGGATAATAAAGTATTTCAGTTTTCATCAAATGTCTTTACGACATGTTTCTGCTTGCAACACTAAAATACTTTTAACCCAAATTTCTGTCCGTTTTATAAGATTTTCCCTTTAAATATTTTTATTATCACTTCACTTAACCCTTTAAAACTATTGATAAATATTATTTATCCGTTAAATAAAAAACTCAGTTACTACATTTTAATCACCAGAATAAAATTAAAACCATTAAACTTTTTAGGAGTCTGAAACCTCCAGCTCTAGAGCTAATGTGGCTCATTCAGCTGATGTGATTCCTCACAACTTTGACAAAAATAATGTAATGTTTATATTTCAGCTGACAATAAAAATTGGTAATTTTTAGCAGGTTTCCCATCCAAATAATTATAAATATTATTTATAATAAGTGCATACAACTTCTACAACAGAGCAACACTAAAAATACAAGTTGTTTTTCTTAATTTCAGAACCAGAACTACCAAAAATTTGCTCAAAATTTCACCAAAAATGTGTTTAAAATGAAGTGATCTGCTTTACCTTTGAGCTAATAGTTTGTAAGCTTGTTTTGTTTTTGCAACTTTCTAAAGGAGTGATTTCTCTCCAAATCCACTAGATATAACATTTTTACCTATTTGAACCACATTGACATGAGAAGGTAGTTTTGTACATCTGTTAAAGTTGACTAAATTTTAACGTATTGAAATATGACAGTAAAACCACAAAGCAAATAATTCTTATAACAAAGAGAAACCCTGGTACCTTAAGCATTATTGTTGGTTATTTTATCCATAAGTCTCCAAAAATGAAAAAAAACAATTTTGGAAAAAAGTGTAACATTCTTGTTTCTTTTTCTCTAACACCTAAAAGTGATAGTAATAATAATGATTGATAAGCTGATTTTGTGTCTATGCAAAATTTGAGTCTTTTTGTTGTTTTTGTTGTAACGGTGGCAGACAGTCTATAAAGAAAACAAAGTAGTTTTAATAAATTACACCTAAACATCAAGGTCTGGGTTTGCTGCTCAGAGGAACTTTGGACCTTGAAGTGTTTGTTTACTGGATAGATTATTTATCTATGTCTCTGTTTAAGATTCACTGACATGGTCCACATCTCAACAGTCTGCCAGCCTCCACTTATAGCAACAGGTTTTATCAAACCGTGACTAAATAATTCAGGGACAGTTAGTGAATGAGATGATTCACGTCTCCTTAATGACATCTGTCTCTTTCACCCTCATCAATAATTCAGACTCCATTATAATCCAGCTTTACCACCTCCCTGTTGGTTTCTGAGATGTAGAATGAAGACCTTCATATCAGCGTTATCTATTCCTGTGAGACGTGCAGCAGACCATAAATGGAGGAGTGAACAAGAAACAAGCAAATAACCTTCGAAAAGGGTTGAATTTAGTCCCTCTTGTTCACTCTGAGGCCCATTAGCTTGATTGCGTTTTCATTTTTCATTGTCTACATGACATTTTCCACTGTGCTGCTTTCGTGTCTGCAAAGTGTGCATTATGTATGGGCTGATCTTTGTCCAGTCATTTGAGATTTTGCTCATTCATCACATGCAGCCTCTTAGAAATTAGTGTGTCAAACTATATAGGACCCAGAGGAAAAGCTCACTTTGACATTTTTTAAAAATTAAATCAGTGAAATTGTTTAAACCAGTGCACAACAAGGTCACATATTACATAATGAATTTATTGTTTGTGCTCCTGTGACTCAGAGACAATCCAGTTACATCAGAATTGATGGATAATGACAGCTTTGTGAGATTTCATGAGCTGAAGTGGTTCATCCTGGCCTGCAGGTGGCAGCGCTGCATTTACCTGTCACTCCAAGGACCGCTCCACTCTTTTTCTCCCCAGGGGTTCCTCATGCGGATCATGTGCAGCTTCTCTGACTTGAAGAAGGCCAGCAGCCCGTGACCTAGCCGAACCTTCCGAACGTCTGTGACAGCGTATGCGTGACCTTTGACCAAACCACAGTCCAGCCGTGCCTCCATGTCCTCCACTGTGGTCGCCTGGAAAACAACAAACAAACTAGGATTTTTGAAGGATTACACACAAGCCTGTGTCTGTTGACCAAATACCCATGATCCTTCACTTTGTGATATGCAATAGCAATGCAACACAATAAGTGGCTCACTGACAAATAAATGTTAGCAAAATCTTTTGAAAGTATGCATAAGGTTTGTTGGAATGTAAACTACTTTCACCTTTTATAGGAAAATATTGCATCATCCAACCAAAATTTTATAGATTAGTAAGTAAGTAAAGATTATTTATAAAGCACCTTTCACAGTACTATTACAGTGTCTGCCATGATTTAGAAAAATATTTTACAAATTAGATTCATCCAAAGAATTCACAATAATATAGTAATTTGGTTGTTGTTCAAATTAAACAAACAACAAACTAAACAAACTTCTTCAAGCAAAATTGTGGAGGTTTAAAAACTGGTAGCATAGCATTGACATGCACTGGTGTGACCTTTTTAAGCAAGAGTTGTAATAAATACCAGAAACTATCCACTATTTTATTACTGATCTGACTAGCTGTGAGTATTTCCCTGGCCAGACGACTTCTGCCTCTTTCTAGGGCAGGGGTCACCCTCCCAGTCCTCGAAGGCAACCATTCACATCATAATTCTGATTCAGAATGTTTTCCATCTTTCCTGTTCCAGCACACCTGAATCAAATGATTTAATTACCACCTCACCATGTAGATTTCTGCAGATGCCTGTTAATTAGTCATTCATTTAAATCAGATGTGTTGGAGCCAGGGAACTGCTAAAACTTGCAGGATGGTAAGCCTTGGACTGGAATTTGTGACCTCTGTTCTAGTCACCAGTGGGTATGGTTCTTGCTTTAGTCAAAAAAACTGATCAAAATGACCAAAACATTCCCTTTGACTGCTTTTTTCAAATGTTTTTGCAAATAAATATTTAATTTTCTCTAATTTATTTTTTTTAAAACTGATATATGATGACAGCTTCAGACTAATATTTTAGCTAAACTTTATTGTGGATTAACTTTTAATAATTTAGTGTCTTTCACCATTCAAAGGAAATAAATGTTTTGCTGCATAAAGCCTGTTTGCAGTCTTGCTCAAGCTTTTTCTCTGGTATAACATCTTATCTGATTAAGTAATAAGGCAGTAAACTAAACCAAGTGTGTGGCATCAGGTTTGGTCTGAAGATTTCTCTATGAATTTGATGCATGTCATGCTGCTCTTAGCTCACCCTGATGGAGCAGCTGATGAGGCCATCTCTGTTGTGGACTTTAAGAACTCTTTCAAACAGCTGATTGCGGGCCACCTCATCTGTAGCCATCTGACCCTCCAGCAGGTCAACAGGCTCAGATACTCCACCAGTAAAATCCACCAGTGCATCAGCTGTGTTTCCCCCATCTAAAGCCTCATAGCAGCCATAAACCCTGCAGAGAAACAAGGACAGTCTCAAAAACATAAAGGCCTACATCTTAAAATTAGATCTGCATTTCTTCTCCATATCTAAGGATCTTTATTTGCTGAAACAGATACAAACTTGGCATAAGCCTTTTCCACCAGGGCACTCCAGAACTCGTTGCTGTCATTGGAGTGGCAGTAGACGAGCTGGTTGTCCACTGTCGGCAGCCGGTCGTCAATCACCACGTCTACCCACTCGCCAAAGCGCCAGAACCGAAAGTGGAAAATCCCAGCGTACGAGTCAGGCTTTTCTGTATCCCACTCCTGCTCCTTCCAGTCCGGAATGACCTGGAGCAAAGAAGATGGAGGAAGAGGAGCAGGTGAGCTAAATGCACAGCTGTTTGTGGATGGATCATGAATAATGTAAAGGTGAAGTGGCCAGCCAGAAAGGGACCACGTCCCCTCATGTTTGCTGATGCATTCAGTGTTGGGCAATACATGTATACCCTTGGCTTGCTCTGTCATAAATCCAGTTCTAATTATACATGGGTCAAATCAATGCAATAAAAATGGCATTTTATGTGTTTCAGCTGTCTGTATTTGTTGTTGTGTAGCTATAATCCAGCCGCTATTTAGTATTTTTTAAAAGAGGTTGAAAAATTCCTTTTAAGTCTCAAAGCAAAATGAACTCCAGTTATGAAGCAAAATCAACATTTTGCACAGAACTAAAAATGCAAACACTACATTCCTGCTGTCCATACTGTGATGTGGGGTTATGGTAGCCTCCTAGGGAAAAAAACCCTCCCAGATATCCTCCATCTCACCAGCTGTCAGCTACATCCATTCAGGCTACCCACCTGCTCAGTTTACCTGTCACCAATCATGTGATCAGAGAGAAAATGCTACAATCTTTGACCCAATTTAATGAATGCATTTTTCTTGTTTTCTGGCTCTTCTCACAATGCATATTCAAGTTTGTAGAACTTTAGTCCTGCTATCCAGTCGATAATGGATGTTTATACAGAACATGATGCTATTGACACACTGTTGACACTCTTATTCTCTTTCCTATTATAAAAAAACATGCTAGTTGACAGCACACAATGTAATGGCTATAAGTAGCTGCTGTTCGGTCAGTATAAACAAAGACAATATATTAAATGAGCAGAGGCTAAAAGTAGATACTTCACTAGGGGTGGGAATAGATACGTTTTTATCAATATCAATGCCATTATCGATTCTGCTTATCAATCCAATTCCTTAACAATTCCCTTATCAATTCTTGGGTAGTCGTTAAGTGGTAAAAAAAAAAAAAAAAAAGTGTTCTACAATCTTCAGCACCACAAACAACCATGGTATGATTTGAGTGTTTGTTTGTGTGTGTCTGTTTGATAATTTTTTTTTACTAGGATAAATTAAGTCATTGCTGTATAAAATAGGAATTACAGAGAGGTCCAATTGTTGATTAAATGTTAAAAGGGCCTGCCATAGCAGTGAGAGCATCAGAGCGGCATGACAAGGTGAGGTCCAGAGAATCGGACAGACCCGGGTCAACCGGTACTGCTTCTGGACACAAACCTCTGCAGCGCCTTCACCCCCGAGTCATCTCAAAGACTGCAGTGTGAGATTTATAAAAAAGCGGAGTGGGGGATTCAATGTTTGTTGCAAGTTCATCTGTATACACTGCCCCGGTCCTGTCGGGACCTCACGTCATGCCCCTCCACCACAACTGCAGACAGAAACTGTGGTATTGTTCTGTCAGACCAGTGAGAGGTGCATAAAAGTCTAAATTCTCCATGGGTTAAACATTACTGACCAGCAAATTTAGGGAAACCTGGAAACAAGAGAATCATTAAGGAGAATTGATCAAGTTGGAGGTGTACAATTCCAATGGAATTGTCAGTTGGAACTGGTTATAAGTCGGAATCGGTTCTCAATTCCCACCCCTATACCTCACAATAATTTGTATTATTTATTAATATTTTATTGCTTTGTGCCAAATATGAATTATATACATATTTTTCTTTTTTATTTGTAGCACTTTGCAATTTGGTAAAGGTAACAACTTATCCATCAAGCAAATTACCTAAAATATTCATCTACAATTTTCCTTGCCTTTTCTTACTTTCAAAGCAGGTCCACTGCGTTTTCATAGCAATTAAATCTTTAAATGGAGAATCCAGAAATGTGCACAACACAGAGGTGACCCATGAATTAGTACCAGAAAAAATTTCATCAGAATGATTACGGTACATGATCAAATCTGTGAATGATGCGTGACACCACATGTGAGCTAAGTGACACAGCTCCAGCAGGTGTCCTTAGAGATGTCAAGATGTGCTAACTGAACAGAGATTCCTGCAACCCTCTCTGCAGGACGTGATATGATGCTGTTGAGAGAATCAGGCCTCTCTGGCTTCAAGGAGCAGTAAGGTCTTTCTTAAAAATGAGGGGGGAGCACTGCAGCAAAGTAACTCTGTCATTTAGAAATCCTGTAGGAGGTTATCTTTCTTGCACTCTGTTTTTATTGTTTACTTTCTGTCTTTGCACTGATGGTGGGGAACACTTTATTTATCTTCACTGTCATCTGGGCCAAATGTTGCTATGCAGCAACTGAACTCAGATAGGTCATTCACCAGAAGATGACCAGAAACAAATCTGCATAACATCTTGCCTTCCCCTGTGGTCAGTAAAAATGCACCACAAGAGGAATTAAGTATAGCATTTTATGCTTATTTTTTTCTGTTCAATGCAAACCCACAAGGGACAATCTTACTTTTAATAAACATTTTTAACTGCATAAAAGTTTCCAGAATCTTGATGAAACTTCATGGACCAAATGTGCTGCAGTCAAGGATCTGTAACTAAGCACACAAAGTAAAAACAAATGTGACAAACAGTACTAAGCACAGCTCCCTGTGGGCTGATGCTGAGCTCTGCTTCTAAATGTAATTAGATCTTGTTTTCTCCTGGCTCATCTGTACTTCTTTGTAAGACCCACCCTTTGTTCTTAATGCCTCTTAGACATGAAGTCATACAAACTGGGCAAGTCTGCAGAAACGGAGATTAAGAGTTAGTGGAAAGGAAAAAGTAGAGACGCTTAGCTTGAACATAGCTGCCCACTTAATCCAGTTCAGCAACTGGTACTGATCCGACCTCTCGGCTGCTGCTAGTGGTCCAAGCATGTCTGAGAAGATTGAGCTGCCCTTTCGGCTGGACACCCAGCTGACGGAGGTGATGCGCTTGCGGGTTCAGTCTCTGCAGCAAAGAAACCAGAAGAGGCAGGAGGGCGAGCGTTTACTGCAGGCCAATGAGGCTGTGTACAGATTGGACTTCTCCAAACAATCCCTCAGATTTTCACACTGGACGGTGCAGCTGGCACAGCCGGGACACCTCACCATCACGGCCACCTCACAGCTCTGGACGCCAGACCTCACCAACTTGATGACACGTCAGTTGCTGGAGCCCGCTGGAGCTTTCTGGAGAGCACCCAAAGAAAGTGCCTCTGATGCACCTGTGCAGTGCTATGAGGCTGACACGGCAGAATTTGGTGAAAGGATAGCAGAATTGGCTAAGGTAAGGAAGGTTATGTACTTCCTGTTCGCATTTGCAGAAGGCTGTAGCCCAGAGACTGTCGACTGCTCTATCACCTTTTTAGCAGATAAATGAAACATGACCAAAAAAATGTTAAAGAAAAGCAAATCAATCTTTTCTTTGAATGCTTGTGTGTGCTATGATTAAGTAACTAATACAATTTTGTATAAATTCTGTCCTCAAGTACGTAAAAGTTGACTTGCTGTACGAAGTAAAACACTTGTACAAAACTTAACTGGTCACATAAGATGTTTTGTTGTACCTTTGAAACTTATAATGCTGGAAAAAAGTAAGAGATCTTTTGTTTTTAATCCAATAAATTCCTACTTTCTTAATTAAAGTATGAGCACAGACTGTTCTTTGGGTTTGAGCACTGTACCAAAATGTTCTCCTGCCTCGCCTCCTGTTTGACAAACAGCCTGCCCTGAAGGGTTTGGTCGAGCAGAGTCCCACGTGAGATAATGCACAGAGACAGTGTGTATTTGTGTGAATATGTGCGAGTATTTCCCAGCAGATGAGGGAACAGGTTTCTGCTGCCTCGTCTCTCTGTCTTGCCTCATGACCCTGACAAGAGAAGAGAGGCATGTAGATTTCACCTCTCAGCCTCCTTAAGGCTCACCTTCATTTCAGCACACAGCCACAGGCATGAGACAGTAACTGTGAATAAGAAGTGTCTGAGAAAGTGTAAAAGAAAACAACTCATACATCAGGAGGATTTGAACTTGTCTCTTTTCAGTACAACATATCTAAACAAGTTGCAACATAAACCATCAAACTGCAAGTTAACAGATTATCATGGGTCTCCTCTCCATTAAATTGATCTTGCCTGCAGTCTTTGAATGCATGAATATAGATCAGCTGTTCCCAAACTTATTTAGCTGCACACACCCAATCCCCCCAGGAATGGGTACCTTTCATATTAGAACCAATTCCCGGTACCTAGGAATCAATACTGGTACTTGACGGTACCAATTTTCTATACTTTTGAGTATTTAATAATTAATTAAATTGCTTCTTATATTAAATATATTTATTTCTCAATATATAACGATATGTAACAAAAATCAGTGATCACAATAAATAACATACAACTGTTTGTATTTTATCATCGTAGTGTTGTACAATATTCTTCAATATGAAAACCTTTACCCAACTGCTTAGTGTTTTCTAAGTGATGCAAAGATTAAAACCCAGCTCCATGTACTCCTATTCTTCTACTTTGCCCTCTGGAATAAGGATAATAAGGAGATCATGTATTAAACGTTCTGCCAAAATGATAACAAAGACATGTCGCTGTTTAATGAATAAAATCACTTGTCAGGACTAAAGCTCGTTAGCCTAGCCATTAGCTCATCTGCGGTATTAACGTAGTGCCGCATTTTTAGTAAAACTAAAGAAACAAACAAAGCAAATGACTCAACGTGGAGTTGATTAAAGAAGGACACAATATGGAATCAATCGGAAGGTTGCCACAAGCTGTCAAGAAGGATTCTTTGAATAAATATCTATTTGACGAGATGAGCGTTCCAGCAGCAACAACATCGCACCGGAACTAGTAGAAAAGTTCATGCCTACCACAATCAAATGATTCTCGGAGGAGTTCACCTGACTGACAGAAAAAAGACTCAAGAGTTCTTCCAAATACTGTCCCACAGCTCCGCACAATAATGATAGGAACTGTTTATTTACACATCTTTTTTGTGTGGGGATAAACACTGTAATTTTGTAATTATTACTATTACATTTTTCCACCATTACATTTTTCATCGCACACACACCCCCTAGCGGCAGCTCGGGAATCCCTAATATAGATTACTGTAGGTCTCAACTGTTATTTGTCCTTTTGCCCTCTATTCTAAGTCACTCTATGACCAACAAGTTTATTGTATGGTTGTATGGTAACTAGAGCACAAATATTCTGCAGGTTTTCAGGTGATAGCAAGATGAGTTTACTCTGTAATGATACTGGGTATTTGATGCAGCTTCAGACCCTGTAAAATGACAAATCCATGCATTATCTTATTGGAAAAAATCTTTAAAAATGAAGACACCGATACATTGACCTAGACATGAATAATGACCCAGGCTCTTATTTCTAGAAGTAGATTCTTTTATTAGTGTTTTTTGTTCAGCTGCAAGTGGCAAATATGTTGAATTAATAATAATAATATGTAATGTCACGTTGCTGTGGCTGTGATCAGGCAGAAGGACCCAAGGTGCTGGTAAGCAGGAGGCAGGAGACGGAGGTAATCCAAAAATGAAGGTTTTATTAAATAAACTGGACTATGACTAGAAAAAACAAAACCAGGAACAGAACCAAGGACTATGACTAAGACTGAGACTGTGACAAGTAAGGTGACTATGACAAAACAGAACAGATGAACCGAGGACGAGACAAGAAACAGAAGGGTTTAAATACTGTGGTAGAAATCAATGGAACAAGAAACACCTGGAGATAATTGACACGTGAGGGAGGGGCGAGAGCAGGCGCCAGGAACACAGGGAAAACAGACAAGACTAACCAGACCAGACAAGAACTAAACAGAACAGACAGGGGATCATGACAATGTAATGCATTTTATTTAAAAGCGCCTTTCAAGGAAACCAAGGGTGTGCGATATATAAAACACATTATATATTGAGGATCGTTCCTTGTTTGACATCTTCAATTATGATATCACAACATTTTAACAGCAAGCTTTCAGTCATCAACATCTAATGAGCTATGTGCTTCTAGTGCCTCACAACTCACTTTACCTCCCATCCAGAAAAATCAGGAAAAATCCCAAATGTCAGATCTGGTAAATTAATAATAATAATAATGATGNTGCCCGATCCCTAAACTGTGACTTTTAAACACAGAATCAAAAATGATTTCAACCAGGTATTGAACCCACACACTCTGGTATGAAAGTACCTTTCATTAGCCATTAGACTAAAGTGCCTGGCTGAAGAGTAATGAAGTCATAATACATATAACTTTTATTTTCAGCCTTTCAAGATTGACACATTAAGAAGAAGGCTGAGTTACATTTATATTTCAAATATGACAAACTACTGCTTTTACAGTAGCAAGATGATTGTATTTGTACAGTTTAAACATCATCAGCTCTCTGACTTTAAAATCAGGTTCTATGTGCCGTTTTACTTTAAGCACCAGCTCTGCACAGCCTACCCAGCACGCACCCCCACGTGTGAACCCGCCCATGGAAGTAATTTGAACCAAATATACTATACTCAAATATATACTTGTGTTTTGTCTAGTTGATTATTATAATACATAAACATAGACATTTAAAATGAAAGTTTGAGATGAAGAGAAAACTGGGATAATTCTGAGTTAAGGTAAAGGGATAGATAAATATCATATAATGGCTAGATGTCCTATCTTGGAGTCGACAGCGTCCCCACGTGGTGACCATCTTACTCCGGGGAGATTACATTACGTTCTCTATGTTAGCAGCTTGAAGGCTAGTGATCAGGGTCAGTGCAGATGAAGCTCATTATGATTTTAGCATCTTAGACACTATCATATTATACGTGTGTTTAATATAGATTGGACAAAAATATTGGAATATAGAGGCTGAATGCATGGCACTTGAAATATAGAAATCTATAAGTCAAGTCCTATACTATATTGATATGTAAATATTGATGGATATCCGATGTATTGTGCAGTTCTGCCAGGCTGACCAGTTCAGTATCTGTAATATACTGTAATTTTTATAATTAAAAACATGTATTGACATCTCTAATAAACAGTAGTTTTCCCTTACTGTCGGTCTGTCGTTCATTTATTCTTTAATTTTTGTTTTAATTTATCTATCCCTTTACCTCAATTCAGAATTATCCCAGTTTTCTCTTCATCTCAAACTTTCATTTTAAATGTCTATGTTTATGTATTATAATAATCAACTAGACAAAACACAAGTATATATTTGAGTATAGTATATTTGGTTCAAATTACTTCCATGGGCGGGTTCACACGTGGGGGTGCGTGCTGGGTAGGCTGTGCAGAGCTGGTGCTTAAAGTAAAACGGCACATAGAACCTGATTTTAAAGTCAGAGAGCTGATGATGTTTAAACTGTACAAATACAATCATCTTGCTACTGTAAAAGCAGTAGTTTGTCATATTTGAAATATAAATGTAACTCAGCCTTCTTCTTAATGTGTCAATCTTGAAAGGCTGAAAATAAAAGTTATATGTATTATGACTTCATTACTCTTCAGCCAGGCACTTTAGTCTAATGGCTAATGAAAGGTA
>SSNR01000166.1:310574-377151 GCA_006937965.1 Callopanchax toddi | reverse complement strand
TTTCATACCAGAGTGTGTGGGTTCAATACCTGGTTGAAATCATTTTTTATTCTGTGTTTAAAAGTCACAGTTTAGGGATCGGGCAGAGAATCACGCGCGAGCAGAGAACAGTCTGAGCGCGAGCAGAAAGCAGTCTGAGCGCGAGCAGAGAACAGTCTGAGCGCGAGCAGAAAGCATACTGAGCGCGAGCAGANATAATAATAATAATAATAATAATAATAATAATAATAATAATAATAATAATAATAATAATAATAATAATAATAATAACAACTTTATTAACAGACACATTGGTCCAAAACAAATTCTCCAGCAGGCTCAGTGTTTTTCAGGAGAGATCAGGGCCAAACCATTCTGCAGAGAAATCTTATTTCAGCCACCTGTATTTGCAATATCATAGGCCAGATCATCCACGACTATGCTGCTGACCATATTCAACCATATTTTTCTGATGGGAAGAGCTAAATTCCAACTCTTGTTAGCTGTGAGAAAAGCAACAAAACAGACCTCTGTAAAAGTTGCAGGTGCGATGCTGTTATTCATTTATTATTTTAGTCAGAAAGAAACTGTCTTTCCCAGTTTCAGATATCATCCTAACATTCTACTGGCTGTAAGTTTGTCAGTGCACAAACAGAAACAAGGAACACTAATTTCCCAGTTTCCGTCAGCTGTTTACACAGGTTTTAGATGATGCAAATGAGTTTAAAGACAAGTAACTAATTTGTTACAGCGCTTATTAAAAGTCTTACTGAAAATATGCCAATTAAAATGTGTGCTGTTTTTGTGGTAATCCCTTCAAAGGCATGCTCAGTTGTGAAGTGAGACATTTAACCAGTGATGGAACCAACATCTGTAACAGAGACTGATGCAGGGTTCATCGCTCCACCTGCCACTGAATTCATTCTTCCTCTATTCATTCATCCATTTACACTGACTGCTAATTAGAGCAGTGTAAACACTCTTCTGCAGGGTACACCCTGATAAAAATCCCATTCACTGGACATCCATTTAGCCTCAGTGCTCCCAGCTTTTCCTCAGAGACTCCACATTAGAGTTCACTCGTCAGCTTCCAGTGACTGATGGAGTCTGCTGAAACTAGGGAGTTTCTGTGGTGCCATAAGGAGTGTTCTGGTTTTCATGTCTTATAAAAATGGTTACTAATGGACACAAACTCTGTATGTGAAATAATTAAAAGTGCATTATAGCAATGTTCTTTTTTTTTTTCTAAAGGTACTATATTATTACTGAACAAAAATTTAATTTCCAATATCGCTCAAAATCATTGTCAGTATTTTGCTACTAGCTCATGAATATCATCCACTTTTAAAACAAAATGGTCAAATGTAGGATTTAATAATATCAAACCAACATGTAAATAAAGCAGAATGTTTAAAAAGTCTTTGGTTGCACTTGTTTTAAGATCAGATTTGTGCATTATGACTTATTATAAGTTTAATTAAACAGAATCTGATGAACAAAAACAGAAACACAACCCCCCAAAATATATAACTTTTATAATAAATATAAGCAGTTTTCCTTTCCCGTTTGCTACACCACACACCTACCTTTTGCCACAAAGACTCTCTGGATGCTAGACTTGAGCATGCTGCAACGAACCAGCAGTTACCCAGCTGCCCCTGGTGTAAGTCATGTGCACTGATGCCATCTACAAACAGGTGAGGGTCCTCACACAGCTCCTACACCACCCATACATAGAGAAACAAAAAAAACAACTGTTAATTAAACCATTCAATCATCAACTGGGAAAACATGTCCCAATACTTAATTCCCTTAAATTGCTTACTGTGTTTTTATCCTGCGGAACAAATAAATTAGGATATTTTAAATTACTTTAGTAAGAAATTCTCCTAACTTGCACAAACATTAGGGATGTTAGACAACTGAACTACTATCGCAGCATCATAGTTAAAGGTAAAAAGATTAGGGTTTTCTAAATGGTTGATGCTAATCTTTAGAAGACAAGGTAGGTGAGATATAAAACGATTTTTTTGGGTCAGTTTGTTTCCAGCTTATTGTTTGCAGGTAAATGGAGTGAATTATAACACTCAAGTAAAATGACTGATACATTTAAGTAGACGACCACATGAAAATAGTAACAGGTCTCACGAAAGCAATGTATCGAGGAAAAAGCATATTGAAAAGGTTTTGGCTGACACAGTGTGTATATGATCTAAAACAGGAGTCAAAAAAGTTCATAAATGGATTATTGAGGCCAGTTGATAAATCAAAGACCATCTGTCCATTTGCACCCTCAGATCAAATTCACAACCTTTTTACATGAGAGTGGGAGCACAGCATGCATTTGTGAAATCACATTTCCTGCTGCTTCAATGATGAGGTCCATTTTCTGCCACAATATGCACAGACTGAGCCCTGTTACTGCTCACAACATGTTCAATGAGCTGCCGGACTCTCACACCTACCCACACACATGAAAAACACCCACAGAAACACACGCACTCAGGTTTCCTGCAGTTCTGCAGTAGTGTGTGGGATGATTGGTTACTACAGGATATGCACCAACTGGATCATTTTACAGAAAGACTCACATTCCTTTAATGGTTTGTCAAAAAAGACCACATTGGTAAATTTTATAAATAACAAGCTGCAATATGGCAACACCTCAATCTGATAACACTCAATGTAAAGTTCTATTAAAATGCTCTCTTTACAATATAAACAAAATAGATGACATATTAGGTGCAATAAAGAATTGAAAGATTAGGCTTATAAAAACCTGGCTTCTTTTTTCTTTTGTAGGTTTTAAGTCACAAAAGGGTGGTTTGCTAACTGTGGGTCAGGGGAGAGGTTCTACCTCAAGTAGAGAGTTTAAGTATCTTGTGGTCTTGTTCACAAGTGAGGGAAGAAGGGAGCTAGAGATCGACAGGCAGATTGGGGCAGTGTCTGCAGTGATGCGAATGCTCAACTGGTCTGTTGTGGTGAAGTGGGAGCTGAGCCAGAAACTATGACTCTTGATATATTATATTAAAAATCAAAATCTTGTTATTTAAATAGTTTGAAGTAGACATTAATACAACAAATCAGTTGTTTTAAAAGCAGCTGCACATTTCCTGAAGACTTAGTTTTGATTTCCTCCCAAAATTCAAACACTGCACAGAGAGTGAGGTGTACTTCAGACATATTCCATTGGTTAATGAGAAGTTACTGTGTGTGTTAGCTTGGTTTTAGCATAGTAATCAGTCCAGCGTGGGCTGAGATTGTCTCATGTCCTCCACACAGCTTTTATCACGAATATCTGCAGTGGTATCAGCCTTCACATCATGTGTGTGCACACAAGGGCACGCACACCACAACATATTTATTTACACACACAC
This sequence comes from Callopanchax toddi, assembly GCA_006937965.1. Lineage (NCBI taxonomy): Eukaryota > Metazoa > Chordata > Actinopteri > Cyprinodontiformes > Nothobranchiidae > Callopanchax > Callopanchax toddi. The sequence goes on along the minus strand of SSNR01000166.1, from coordinate 373,795 downwards.
AGATACACGCGCACAAAATACAACCAAGGTCAGTCATTTGCTGACTATGCAAAGCTAAATGCTGCAAGAGCAAACTTTTAAATCAGAAGCAGAGGCCACTGCAGTGCTCCCTGGAGGCCTGAAGTCTCTACCAGCATCCTCCTCTCACCTTACACTGATGAAATGCTGCTGTACAATAAAGATGCCGCAAATATGAGGAGCGATACTGGTTGTTGTTGTTGTGTCGAGCTGCTTGTATGTATGAGTTAAATTATCGAGCAACGTTTCTTTTCCCTGTCTGCAGCAGCATTGATTGTTGGAGTCTGAGCAGCGATGAGGGCTCCCTGTGGTGGCCTGCCATTCACGGATTGGCGCAGGTGGAAGAGTAATAGGGTATTGATCAGTGAATGGCCCAGCAGACACTAAAGCTATGTGAATATTGTGGCTAAGCGCAACCTAATCACACACCCTGCAGCTTAAGTATTTTAACTGGTTTCTCTGCATCACAACTTTGCTTGGCACCAGTTTAACGCATGTAATCAAAACTCAAAGCAGTTATAATTTAAAGTAAATAAAAAAACTTATGAAACTATAATTGTATTAAGCCTTGAAAAAATAAATAAATAAATAAAAAGAAATGTCAGAATCAGGAGTCTTAAGGAATACAGACTTAAATAATCCTGGAACAAAATTTGATTCTATACTGTTTGTAGTTCATTATCAGAATTATTAGACCTTATTGCGTCTGTAGTTTGAGGCACCCAAATATTCAACCTTAACTGCTCAGAAATGCACTTTAGACAGAGTCTGCATGTGAGCGTACAGTATTTAAAATGAGATTTTGCCAGAACCTTCATTAAATTTTAATGGTTCTGAACATTTTATTCTCTCAGAGCCACTCTTCCCCTAAGTAGTTTAATGTCTAACTTCATTATCATGCACTCTCCTCTGAATAAAACCGTGCATTACAAATGAGCTTTCAGTGCCCATTGGGGAGAGGAGAGAACAATTCAGGATGTGTTTATGATTTTACTGCTTTGATACTGGTGAGTTAAAGAGTTCATATTATTCCAAATTCTTGGTTCATAATGTGACTTTAAGGTTCTACAGGATTTTCATGCTTCACTTCAGTGACTGATATGCTGCATCAGTACTCTAAGACATCATCTGTACAGTCAAAAATTAAAATGCAGCATCCCCTATTTATGTTATGTGAATTCACACATTTATGTGCATGTCCTGCATGTGAAAAATAAGTTTGTACTTCAATATGATAAATGAGAGTAAATTAAAATAATGCTCATTTTTTAGACTTTAAAAGTAATTTGACTTCATCTGACATTAAAGTTTAGAAACATCATAATGAAATACTATTAGTAAACATTTACAAATTAAATGTTAATTTAAGCAGAGATAAATGTTACTTGAATCCTCTTGCTAAGACTTATGTCACGACTCGGTCACTCCGGTCATCAAAGGACTGTCAGCTAGCAGTGCCTAAACCACGCTCGGGACAGTCCAGACTCTTCTCATGTGTTGTTCCACAATGGTGGAATGACCTACCAAGTGCTACCTGAGCAAGGGTGTCCCTGTCTATCTCCATGAAACTCCTGAAGACCCAGCTCTTCAGAGAACATCTTCTAGACTAGCACCTACCTTACCTACTCCTCTGCACTCTTTTCATGCACTTCACTCTAACCTCCTGTGTTCTTTTTTCCCCTCACAGTCACCTTAGAGACTAGCGTTAGACCATCTAAGTACTGTAGTTTGTTTGGGTTAATGTCAGGGTTAGTTGTTTGTTAGCCTCAAAGTCAATTATTGGTTTCAATATCATTTGTAAGTCGCTTTGGATAAAAGCATCTGCTAAATACATAAACATTTATCATAGTTTAGACCAGAAATATAATTTTAAAACTTTGATACGTAGAAAAATAATCCACATGTCAGCTTTAATAAAAACACCTGTATCTCCATCTTTCCACAACATAAGATGATTTAGTTTAAAACTCAGGAATGAAAGGTAGCAGGTGAAATGCATTTTTACAAGGAATGAAAAAGCTTTCATTATTTATATATACGCCACTGAAAATTGTTCAAATACAACTGTCTTCCACTCAGTGTGCAAGCAAACAACTCACACTGAGACGTCAGAGTCAATTTTATTTACATTCTGCAGCAACAACCATGTCTTCCTTGCAAAAATATCTCAAAACTAGTTTGCTTTTTCATGTCTGCATGATGGAAGGATTAAATAAAGCATCTTGAACCTTAGAAGTGTAATATAAGTATAATCAGAACCAAACAAATTGACTGCAGTTTCACTGTATGCAATTCTCTATGTGAAATACAGCTTAATGAATTTTGATTTGTTGGCAAAATCAGCAACTGTGCCTCACTATCCATGTGCTTCTATAAAAATCTAAATATAGATGGTCTGAAATCGTCCTCTTCAGGGTTCCCAACTTCTTGACACAAAAGTGACAACACAAATCATGTCCTGGCGAAAACGAAAAGGATGCGCCTCCTGCTCGCTCTCTCTTCTTCCAGCTTTACGTCTGCATGACTGGCATCAGCGCAGACCAAAACATGTAATCTGTGTGACCCAGTTTCCATGGCAATGCACGCTGGCTGTCACTGCAGCGGCACACAGGCAGAAGGAGGTTACACCACCCAGAACCACAGCCTGCTGTGTGAGGGGGATAACAGTGGCAGGGGACTCAGCTCAGTAAATCCTGAGGCCCTGCATCTCAAATCATCCCCAGTCCAAATACACATACATCAACGTTCATACAAGGAAACTACTACACAAGGAGACGAGAGGAGAGTGCAGTGGAGCAATTACTGATTACTGCTGATGTTAGTGAGGAATTATAAATGATTAGTCATACTGTAGGGTTATTAATCTCAAATCCTGCAGGGACCTTAGGCATTGATAGCTGACTCATTTTGATGCTATTAAAGGTTCAAATACTCCTCTGTCTGTTTGCCTGGTTACATACTTCAACACGAGCATCATCTATTGACCAAAAACAGATTTGTTTTTGGGAATTAAAATATGAATACAAACTGTGAAGTCAGCAGTCAAGTGTCTTTTATCAAGATCAAACAATTTTTTTCTTACATGCTAAAGTCTGTGCCAAATCTTTGAGTGATACTTAATCTGAAAATGTTTGATAGATGCCAAGAAATGTTTGCATGAGCACAAACACAAGTAATAATCACTTTTTAATCACAAATCTGTCTATAAGAGAGCTTATGCCTAACATATAAGACTCAGCCTAACATGTGAGATAATGTTTTATGAAGGAATTTCCTAAAACAAAGGAGTTAATTCTGCAATGTAGAATTTATAGTTGACGGTTTGGAATAAGAGTTAATAATCTACACAAAAATAATCATAAAGCCTATTTGTGTTCATCAAACAAGGGAAAATGTCTGCATTCAATTTCACACATTATTTTGGTGCATAAAAATGTCTCAGTACAAGATCAATAACTGTGATTCCAGCATCTATTTTCATTAAAAACAAACAACAAAATATGTTGGTCTAACATCATTTCTGATCATTTGTGAGTTATTTAGTATCGATGGATTCCTTAAAATGTCAGGATTGTAAAGATGCTGCTGTCCCTACCTACCTAATGATCTGAATGCAACAGACCTCAAAAATTGTAACGTTAATGCCAATGACCTGCCATCATTTTACAGTGGGTTAAAATACTAGGTCAAATGAAACAGAAGGTAAAGATTTCAACTTTATGGCCAGAACATTTAGAAAACTTTGACACATAGAAAAATACTCCACCTAGCTGCTTTAATAGGGAGGCTGAGGAGTGTGATTCCCCTATAGTTGGAACACACCCTCTGGTCCCCTTTCTTAAAATGGGGACAACCACCCCGGTCTGCCACTCCACAGGAACTGCCCCCGATGATAAGTCAGTCTGGTTATTATATGACCCAATGTTTGTGCTTTAGAATTAATACCTGATAAAAACTATTTGATTTTAAATAAAATCTGTCTTATAAATATTAGTTAAGTCAATGCATTAACTAGAAAAAAAATCCCAGGGAGAAAGAAAGGTCTGACAGCCTATTAGAAACACACAGAAGAAAAACATGGTCAAGATTTCAGTTAAAACATTTGAGGAAAAAATTCAAAACTGAAATAAAGTTGAAATGTTTTAAAACAATTCATTATTTTCAGATGAAATTATAAATACTGTTTCCAGAAAACACTACCTGTGAGTTTTGATGGGGCTAAATGGGTTTCAGAAAATTGAAATATGGGATAAAGCTACACGAAACAAATGTCTCTGAGAGACTAAACAGCTGAGCCTAGCACCTCTCTCAGTTGAAAGTCAATTAGCCAAAAAAAAAGCCCCAAAACTGACTGTAATAATGATTACATAACTGTCAATTTGACTTCCATTCTGACCCTGCCCCAACCCAGCTTTAAAAAATAATGCAAAAGTAGAGGTGTTGGCCTTCTGTTTGAAGATCTGTTTTGGGAATAACTTTCTCTTTAATATGCTAGTCATCAACACATAAATAGCAGCATGTTCTTGTTTGTTTTTCTTTATAGAAAATAACTCCCAATAGCTAAAATAATAAAAGCCTATTTTCCGGACCTTTTCTTTGGTGTTTCCTAATCAAATTGAATCTTTTTAGTTCATTACTACTTGGTAATTAAAACGATTTAATATTAAAAATAAACAGATCCAGATAAATACATTTGCACTTTTTTTTTAATGTTTCAATTGAAACTTTTCAATCAAGCAACCACACCTACCCGAGGTCTCTTCCAGACAACACGTCCAATCCTGTTGCCCTGGTAAAAGAGCGAGTCATCTTTGGCAGGGAAACGGGGATCCTCAAAGAGGAGGCCACTCTGCAAGCACTGCCTCTTCAGGGTGGAGTACTGCTGCCCCTCAAAGGCCTTCACAGAAGTAAACATCCTGCAGCCCTGAAAGAGACAACCCAAGTCAGACTCTAGGTGTTCCACACTCACATCTTTGTATCAAATCATCCCAGAGGTGCTGTTTTTGCATCAGGGACCTTTGCTCACATATTTTAGGAAGAAGTATGTCATCACATATCTTCCTCTCAGACACTGACATCCTGCAGAATGACGGAAGCTAGCAGATGGAAACACCTGAAGAGTGAAAGCTCTGAGTGGAAGCAGCAAGTCGATGAGTGTTGCTGCCACGAGCTCAGCCTGGATTCACTGGGTTCAAATGATTAATCTGTCAATTCAGTGATATCCTCCGGGGCCTCATTATCACTGCTATGCGTTGAAGGAGCTACGCACTCATTGATCTGCTCATGGCACGCAGAGGGGTTGGTGGGTCAGGATGGAGCTATGGAGGGGATAATCGATACTGAAATGTTGGATAAATGACTAATCTTTCTACTGACCACAGAGCGCACCCAACAGTCCAGCATAAATGATATTTATCTGTGAACTGGTTTCTGTTCATGACCATCACAACTGTATTTCATAATTATGTCACAAATGTTTTAATGTTATTTTTTGTCTCATTAAGCTAAAAGCAAAACAAACTTGAATTGCTGCATAAACAATGACTGAGTTTCTTATTTCTAAATTAAAAGCCCATTGTGTTAGATAGGTATTAAAATCACACTTTTTATTTTTTTTACTTGACCATAACTCCATTACCAATGAACTAGCAGGTTGAAATATAACAAGCGTAGAGTCAAAAGGTCATGCAGATGTCAAAGTTCAACAGACGCCAATCGTCAGTGAAACTGACCAGACATGTGCAGACATGCCCGTTTGCCCAGAAACAAAGTGTGCTTTAAAAACCAAAACAAGTGCTTTGTTTCCTTCCAGTTTGCACAAACTCCTTCTTATAGACTAAACAATCCTGCCTGCTCTGAAGCTACAGACGTCCTGAAGAAACGCAAGTTTCATCTCATTAAGAAATATCATTTCTCTTTCTTCACAGACTTGATGACAAATGAATATCAATGATTGTATTTAATCAGACTTGATTGCTATGAAAGTAGTGGATAAATAAAAAATAATTGATTATTGTTGAAATGCATTATCTTGTTTCTTTTATCCACTAGAAGAAGTTATTTGATGATTTCAATCATCTTTATTATAACTTGTGTTTTACATTCATATTGGTATATTAATCATTTTAATGTTGATTTAAATTGTAGGGATCATATTTGAAATGCATCATTTCAAACCTTATATATATCAAATGAATCTAACTGATGATATAATCATGTTATCAGTCATGTTTCATATTAAGATCAGTATATTAATAATGACCATTATTGAGCTTGTTTTATTTTTTAAGTAAATTAGGACAATTTAGTAATAAGATGTTTATAAAACTATATTTTGCCTGTGTCAAATTACTGGTAAGTGTTGATTCCCTGGCTACCCAAAATAACCTATTTCTAGAGTCAATCTGATATTAAAGGTCTAACAGAGTTAATGACATAGTTTATGAGACATTGTACTTTGTTAGATACTTAAATATTTTATTGACAGTTTATTAAGTGTAACATCTTTACAAAACGTTTCATAAGGCAGATGTCAGGTAACACAAATCCACTACATGCACATTAATACAAGCTAAATGAACTCTAGGTTAATGTGACATTCTGCTTTATTTTGGTTAAGTTTGGGGTGTCATGTAGCTCAGTTGGTAGAGTGGTCAGTCTGGCAACTGGAGGGCCGCCAGTTCGATCCCAGCTCTGGCTGGCTGGGTTACATTGTCGTTGTGTCCTTGGGCAAGACACTTCACCCACCTTGTCTACTGGTGGTGGTCAGAGGGGCTTGGCAGGTGCCGGTGCATGGCATCCCTGCCTCTGCTAGTGTGCCCCAGGGCAGCTGTGACTACAAGGTAGTTTATCACCACCAGTGTGTGAATGTGTGAGTGAATGACTGTTTAGTTGTACAGCACTTTGGGGAGTGTAGAACACTCTAGAAAGTGCTCTATACAGGCCATTTACCGTTTATTTTGGTTAAGTTGCCAAATGGAAGTTCTTGTGTAGAAATCTCAAGTAAAAACAACACATGGGGATCTGATGTGCTTGCAAAATGAATTTTTTGTTATAATCTAACAGCAAAAGAAGCAAATATACAGTTTTAGAATCACATACCAATTCTAAAAGGATGGAGCGCATACATCCAAGGCATCTGACTTTGTAACCAGAGGCTACATTTCATTTTTGTGTGCTACCAAACATCAATGCTCGTATCTTTTATGCATGAACACAATCTTTGTGTTTGACTTGGCTTTTAATGAGCACTGTGCTCCTGCAGCGAGGCAGAGGAGACCTGCTTAGATGATGTGAGAGAACTCGTTTCTCTACAGCTTTTCAAACTCCTCTCAGACCTCAGATAAAACGTTTGTTGCAATGCTGTTTGTGTCAGCCATGGTGAGAACAGAAAACAGCTCACAGACAGACCAGCGCAGAGAGATTTTATATTCAGCTGGTAACCACCAGCTTCTGAACATCTTTAATGGATGCAGAAACACAAAAGGAGCCAATACAATACAAACAGCTATTTCTTTTTTATTGACTTCATACCTAAAAGCAGTATAATTTAGTACAAATTCTAAGAATGATAAAAGAAAAATCACCAGTTTAGTATAGAATGTTAATTTAGCCGTTTTAATTATTAAGGAAAAAAGAACTATGTATTTAAAATAAAAACATTTCTTTAAGCTTTTTAAATTTTGCAGTGTGTCAAAAATTTATCAAATAATGTGACTGTACACTAAAATGGAATGTTCAAACATCACCATGTTCTTCAAATCTAATTTGTAGATTGAAAATTAATTAAGGCAGCTACATTTGTGAAAACAAGAACCCTTACTCCCACAAATAAAGATCACAGACTGAGTGTGAGCTCTAGCAAGGTTCCACACTTCCCCCCCAAAAACATTCACCTTTACATTTTCATTTGGATGCAGATCTGAACATTTAATTAACAAAGACAAAGCTTTCTTTTGACAAAGAATTATTTTTAAAAAACAGTTAGTTGATAACATTTTTTTTAATTGTAAGAATGATCTGTAACGGCTATTCTGTGAATAACTGTATAATAAACAACCAATAAAGTGCATCACTAGAAACACTTTTCTTTATTAACAACAATTTATGAAATGTATTTACCAGTAATTATTGACCAGAGTAGCTCGGCTAAAAATAAAAAGAAATTAAGGAGAACATTTTTTAAAATTTAGATAATCATAATCTTATCTGTTACAGTAAATTTCCCAGTCTTGTGTTGCTATTGCTTTAAAACAGCTACAATTTCTAAATTGCACAGCATGCCATGCAAATGTTGTTTTATAAACATTTAAACCATTTTCAGTTTCACAGTAGATGAAACGTTAAACTCCTGATGCACCTGAACCCATAATGCATCAGAAAGTGCTACATTAAACTGCTACTGATGATGATATTTATCCTCACAAACAATCATAAAATTGCATAGAAACCACCATGTTATGTGAAATTGATGGCGGTGAAAAGGTTAATCAAAACAATATTGCAGAAACTCCTAGGAAATGTTGGAGATTGGAGCCATTTTAAGATGGCAGCAGTCAGATTAGCCGTAATAACAATAGCAAACAAAGACAAAGCTCAAATGTGTGTTTTATGGAAAAGTTCTGATGGCTCAATGCATGTCACTCACAATAAGATGCAAACTAATAAAACAACATCCAATTCAGCTCTTGGAACGCTCCTACAAAGCAGCACTATGAAATAAAGTAATCTTTAATTTGTTGGACTTGACCTACTCATTTTCCCGTAGAGCTCCAGAATACTTTATATCCATGGGAAAATGAAGAGAAGAAAAAGGGAGAGACGCCACATCAAAAAGACGTCAGCAGAAACATAAAAATCTGACTGCAGCAGTTTTCAAAAACTATTAACCTGACAGCTTTAAGAAAGAAAATCCTACTCTTTCAATTATGATGTGTCAAATCCAAATATGACAAAAAAACTTTCAAAATACTCAGAGTTCACACGTGTATCCCTAAATTAACTAAGAAACAAATTATTTCAGACATCACTCACATGTTCCCTGTGTACTCTGAGACCAAAGATTCAGACCACTCACAATCACACGAGTCTGTATGAGTCCATCACACATATGACTGATTATTTTATCATGTTCATATACGGTATTTGTTGTGTATTTATAGCTATTTTTACCACTGCTTACTGTTAGTATGTCTTGTCTTGTGGTGATAGAAATTAAGCTCCTAACTAATAGAAAAGGTTCTTTGAATTGGACTTAATACAATTATCTAATATTGATACAATTGAAGCATCCTACTGAAAAAGGTCTACAAACAATGGTCTCAAATAACAGTTTATATTGTTAGCATTAATTGTACCCTGTAGTCTGTTGAGTAGTTGATTTTTTAAAAAGAAAATACCTAGTAAGTCCAGTTCAGGGGAATTAATAAGCTAGCTGACTCTTGTGCAAGTGATAAAGTAAATTCCTGGGGGAATGTGAGGCTGCAGTTGGAAGCTAAATCTGACAGATGGCCATGCAGTTTTGGCTTGTGATTGCGATGGGGAAAACCATGCTGTCATCTGGACTCTGTGTAGAGCCAACAGCATTACCTGCAGAGAACAAACCCTGAGAATCAACAGCATTTTATGGCTTCAGTACAACAACAATCTCAGCTGTGAATGAAAGTTTAAAGTTTAAAATCAGTCAGTCGATGCTGTAATCAACTCTACTTTTCTAATGAATCTCCAATCCTCTAAATTTCCAGTGTTGCCCAACAGCGCTATGGCCAAACAGCACAACTCTACAGGTGCTCACTGCTAGCTACCAAACTGTCAATGAGTTTCAAGAGAATCTGTTACCAAATGTTACACCTATAGATTTTTAAAGAATGCCAACAATCTATAATGTTGTCAACAGTGAACCATCTCTGCAAAGAGAAGATCAACATGTTAATTGATAAAAGCTGTGGAACATCCACCAGTGCAGTGAGCACTGGCGCTTGGCTGCAGACAAATGTTAGGGAAGATATGATCTAGGATGATTTATGACTAACTTTTTCATAAGAGGAAAAACAAAACAGATGGAAGTAAATTTCACGGAAACTCAATAAAGAAAACCAGTCTGCACTGTAGGGCCAACAAGACAAAAACAAGCTAATGGTTACTGGGCAGCATTCGGTTCATCACAAAGCAGCAAAAGTGATGAAATTCTCCGTCCTCTTTCTCTCAAAATACAAACAGAAAGACGAAGTAGCAGCTATTGTGTAGCTGTGTATTTTGGCAATACATTAATGATGATGTTCCATCTACAATGTATAAAAATATAAAACAATCTGCTGCAGAGAAGGAAGTTACAAATGAACAGCAGTTAGTGAACTATGGCTGAAAATTTGAACTATTTAGTCTAAAAAGGAGACCAGATCTTTGGTGTAATTATTGATTCATCTAAAATAATAATCAAGGAGATGTTTTCAGCTGTGTATATTATCAATTAGCTCTCCTCCTCATTTGTAACTGTGAACTCTAGCTCGCTTATTGTTAACTGAACAATATTAGAAGAACATCAACTTGTGAGATTAGAGACTTTCATGAAGATGCTGCAGCTTAACTCCCAGACAAATTTATTTTCACAGGTCCTGTTTCAGGTTTTTACTGGATCATTTCCTGTTTCTTAAAGATCAAACTTTTGGATACGGTTCATCTGCTGTAGAAGGACCTTTAGGCATAACACTGCTCATTTGCCTTATTTTTGAGTACCCAGCGAACAATGTGCTGTCATGATCAGGTACAGAAATGGAAAAGAAGCATTTGTGAAAAAGTATTCATAGTACAAGAAAAACTTTGAAAGATCATTAGACAGTCTGGTTCCCCTAAAGCAAAATACATGGGATGGTTTAAAACTTCTGCACGGTCCTGCATTTTATTACATACAAAATCCAAAGCTGTTTTGTTGCTGTAGTTTAAACCAAAACTTGTAACTAGAAATTTTGAAGGTACTTTAAATCACAGCATAAAATTTGGCTTGTTTACTATCACAGCTCAACAGGTTTCACTGACTGCTTCCATGGAAACAATATTATATATAACTTCTTCAGCCTAGCTTGCTCTCAGAGATAAATTAAAACAACCCTAACAATATGATTAATCTGACAGGCTCAACATACCTGATATTGCTTATCAGATGTACTAAGCAGTGTAGGCAATTTCTGAACCACAAGTTGGCAGCACTGAGCCATTTGAAGCACTGTGCTGTTGAAAACAAATATGAGTAGCACAAAGCCTGGAGCAGCCTGCACAATAGGCAGCAACTGCAGGTCAGCATGAGACTTCAGTGGATAGCTCTGAGCAACATATGTATATATACGTATGTATGTATGTATGTATATATATGAAAGTTCCTGCATTGCATTCCTGCAGTCCATAACAAAAAAGAGCTAAAACTGAGGCACTTTAGAGCCAGAGGTGAGGATAACTGGGGATGAATTTTGTGTAAAAGCATAACCAGCAGAAGTCTGAGTCTTTGAGGTGCAAAGGTGGACAGGGGATTTCAGATTTATAAACAAATCATTGAGAGAAATGATTAAACCATTATAAAAGCAATAGTCTTTAAACAAAAAAAATAAAAGAGATTTGTGCATTTCTCCCCCTATTGAATTCCAGGATTTTTAGCACAGAAACGGAAAAGGATCAAGTCTAAGTTCATTATCCCCATTACCTCAGACACAACTGCAGTGAGAACTGACAATCAATAGCTAATAGAACCACAGCAAACAAGGATTTACACTGAGAAATGTTTGTCAAACTCTGCTTAAAACTTTACGGTGCAAAACAAAGACTGACGGTAACCTAATGCCCACAGATGCACTCCATGCATTTTTTAAAAGAATAATACAAAACATTATTCTGTGCTCATTAGAAAGACCCAGCTGTAAAAGAACAGGGTTCTGGACTGGCCTGCCTGCAGTCCTGACAGGTCACCAACCAAGACCGCATGAAGAAATGAAAAATGCATCAAAAGATAAGAACCCTCTGCACTGCTGTATACATTACAATGGATTTTCATAAAGAATTGGACAAAATAACACTTGAATTCTCTGAACGTTGTGAGAAAAAATTTCAACTCACCAACTGGTAAAAACTTTACCAGCCCAAGTTTTGAGGAGGAACAGTTTGGAATTTGTAGCCTGAACTGCAGGGAAATATGTATACTAACAAATGAAATAAAGTCAGAATATAGATTTTTTTTTTGTCCAAATAGAGCAAAAATAAAATAAAATTAAATATTATAATCACCTTTTATCTCGTATTGTCTCAAGTTCCTTTAAAACTAAAATTTTACTTGTCACAAACCATCATTTTTCTTGCATCTAGAGCAATAACACAACTAGATAATGATTCAACTGGTGGGGCTTCATTTCTGTGGTTTTTCTCTGCATGTTATGGTGAAAGCCTGTTGCTTTCACTGTTTTATTCTGGGTATAATGTGGCTATGTTGTTGCTAAAGACTTCAGGGTTCTTTCTGAAAGACAACTTCAGCACTGGTCTACAAAGAGCACAAAAGGACTGAGCCTATAAGCTTTGTCGTCTTTAGACTGACAACAATTAGCTGAGAAATGCAAACAGTACAGATAAATGTGTGTGTATGGTTGGTGAACAGTGCAGGTGGGTATATGTAAATGTATGTATGGTATAATTATCAGTGACAAACAAAAGAACAAAGGAAAACATGTCCTCCACATTTTGAGTCACAGTAACTTGTCAAGAAAAGCATATTTTTCCCTGCAACAAATAATAATTGTTAGTGTTCACACAACTGATGCACGCAGCAGGAAGCATCTGACTGTGGCAACACTGGTCAGAAATGAGAGGGGACTGTGTTCATGTGTTGGTAGTGGTGGAGGAGGAGTGACTGATTGAGTCTGCTGCTGCTGACAGACTGATTACACTCAGAAGTGAACAGGGAGCAGTAATGCACCAGTATACCACAGACAGAAAGGGAGGGAGGGGTGCGCCAGACCATCCCTCACCCAACCAACCCCCCCTCTCTCTCCTGCATCAGGGAGGAGGGCTATCCCAGCTTCCCATCCTCCCAGCATCGTGATCTCCCCTCTGCAGTATCTCCTAATGTCTGCTACGATGGGCTTGGCCTTGACAAGACAACACTCAGGTCCATTCAGACCACTTCTTTAAACACAAAGACATTGTTGTTCATATTTTTAACTGATAAAACAAAATTATTTGCTAGTTTATGACTGTCAAAATACTGTTTCTGTCATGATTCAGTCATTTTAGACATTCGTATTTACTTTCCAATAAAGAATAATGACAAATGTGCACTATTTTAGTAAACAACTGTTATATTCAAACATATTATGCTTCCTATAGAATATTATGCTTCCTATAGAAGATGAAACTGACAGTCTATGGGTGTTTTTGTGCATAATTGTGTGAGAGTATTTGTAAAAGTTATAAGAGGTAGACTAAGTTTTCCCCTCTCTAGAAATCTGTATAATGTTCCCTAATCCTCTTTTTTTCAGAGCCATTATATCTGACAAGTATGAAAAACTGGGGCTTAAAACTGGCAGAGTATTAATAAGCATTCACTGCTGTTTTGGTACTCTGCAGAGCAATATATTTCTGAATTTATTAGACTGCATGCAGAAGAACAGACACCACTGAATCACATGAATATTCCCAGTAAGGCAAAACTTAAAAACCATTTCTTTTCTCAGATGAGCAAAAATTATCACTGCTTCTGATGAATTTGCTCCTGAATTCTCCACACGTTCTGTTACAAGATGTGGCTCGTATAAATCGTTGTAGCAACTGTGGATTTGTTTTTGCAGTGGGCTGAAATTAGGAAAACAAAATCTGAAATATTCAACATGCTACAGTGAAATCGTCACATTGTCGAATCTAATAAACGCCGACGTTCGGCACAGATTGAATAAACAGACAAAGCATCGTACTAATAAAAACAGTAAAGGGTGACTAGCGACTCTAATATCGAAGATGTATAATATATGCCGCTATTTTTGCGCACTGCCTCTTTCACACCAGTACAAGACGGCTATAAAGCTTTATCCTAACTCTTATTCCCAGTTATGGCTTAGGAAACCTGTGCAAAAACAGACGATAAAGGCAAGTTAGAAACCGGATCTCGGATCTCCCGAGATATAACAAGCCGTTTCGTGCAGCTCGCTGACCGTCGCCTCTCCATCTCCAGCAGCCCCTTGGAGAGCACCTGCCCGCCCGGAGAGAGCAGCATCAACCATTAGCATTACCTGAACTGAGGCCTCTCCCGTGGCAACGTGGGTCTCTCTCGGGTCCTCCTCCAGGGGGGTCTAGCCGGTCCGGCTCAAACTCTCCGGGGGCTGCTGGGATTCCTCACCACGCTCTCCCTGGTCCGCTGACGGGGCTCCTCTCTCCTCTCCAGGTAAAGCTGTTGAGCCATAACAGGAAGTCAAATTGTCCAAATTTCAAAATAAGTAAATTGACTCGCAGTCAAGTGAATTTTCTGTTTAAAAAGACTCATTAAATTAAAAAAAAAAAAAAAAAAACGTTTCAGAGAAACACACGTAAACAAACCATTTATAACATTTTATTCTGAATTACTCTTATTAAAATTATATTTCCAAGTTGCACATAGATTAGATGTGCGAGCCACGTCAGAATGAACATCCTAAAGATTTTATTAACTTAATATACTTTTAAAAATGGAAATCTTAAATATTTTACTTTGAGTTTATATGCATAAACCTTCAGTAAAATAACAGATAGCTAACTTAGCTAATATAGCTTAGCTGCTACACAACTGAGGTCGTTTTCTTCATAAGCATGAAGAGTACAAAACCTGTTAGTAAATAATGGAGTTACATTTTTTCAGAACTCAAATACTGTACTCTAAATTTGTTTTAGTGAGGGTGGAACATTTGCTATAAATGAAGAATAATTTTTGTTTATATTCTCACAAAGTTTGACATTTCTGAGCACCAAACATCCCCCAATAAATAGAAAAGTTTGTAAAAATGAGCAGTAGACCTACTGTGACCAGAGAGAACTGTCGTCTTCTAGCAAGAACATTTATTATGAAGAGGTGTAAAGGAAGTACTTCATGTCCGTTGTCTCTTCTTGACAGTGGTCCTCGTCTCAACTGAGAGGAGGTTGCGCGCGGTGCGTGGTTGTTTGAGGAGGGTTTTGGGGGTGCTCCGTGCGCATGCGCTGAGTTTACAGGCCTGCTGTAATCCCCACGGTTACAAATAACAAGAGGATGCAATATGCTGTAATTAAGAAAAAAAATATCTGCCTAATTACAGCCTTTCACAGGCTTTACCTCCGTCTGTACGTAATATCCAAGAGCATATGACTGAAAAATAAAAGACACTCAGCTTTATTTTATTCCTGTAGGGAAATAGAAACATTGTAATCTATAAAATAAATAATTAAATGTCAAATTCTGTTTAGGATCCTAGACTAAAATTACAGTCTTACAATGCGCAAATTGTTATCTGTACTTGGTCTCACTATAATTAAAAGCAGCAGCCTAATAACTTATAAATAAATGTTACTTTTAATTTGTACAGCAAATTTGAATAGCTGCCCCAGCAAATTTAACAAAGATGCAGCATCAATACACATGGATCTCTGAAATTCTTATATTTTAAAAGTAGGAATCAGTTACAATTGGCATTTACATGATACTCACCAACTTTTCATTTTGACCAAATATGACATTTTTATTTGCTCTTTTAAATTTTAAAGAGCAGACTGTCCTAATATAATAAGAAATACGTTTAACTCAAAATGGCATTCTTTTAAATTAACTTTTTGTTATTAAGTACAGTAAATGTCATGCATTTAAACAGAATGAAAGCACATAAAATTGATGTTTATTGATTACCTGGCTTAATTAAACAACTGTAAACTTGCTGGTGAGACAAACAGCTGCAACAAAAAAAAGAAAGTTCTGGAAAACTATCAGTTTGACTTTTCTGCACAAGAAATGTCTTCTTTTTTGCCCCATAAATCTCAAGTCAAAGCTCTGGCACCATCTACAGTTCAGCAACAACCACTTCATCAATCTAGTAGAACAAAGTATTGTCACAATTTAAAAAAAGAAGAAGATTGATACTAATTAGGAAATATTGCCAGATATTTTAAATGCAGCCAAGTACCACAAGCTAAGCATCTCATCAAATTTTAAATTCATTGATTTCAACAGCTACTAGAATTTCTCAAAAAACAAAAATCTAAATCATATTTATGAAGATATTTTATTGATAGTGGTCGCATTACCTTTTTGGTTCAACCTCATAATGAAACCTCCGAAGAATTTGTTACCAAAGTTAATCCAGGAAATTTGGTTTCTCCACAGGATGAATGATTGTCACGTGAAACGTGGCACTTGACAGGAAGGACTTTTAACTCTTTGCTTTTTTATTCTCAGAGGAGAAGACACCATTCTAGAATTTTTTAATCAAGATAACTGCAAAGCCACAGATCATCATCATGCATTTATGACGCAAAAGCACTTTTAGGAGAGGATGAATCAATACTAAAAAAGGGTGCAGCCTGAGCTATAATGAAAGACAAGCATGCATGTAGTTTCATAATAAGGTGCTGTTTATTTATTCATTCCATTATTCACATCTCACAATACACTCTCTCATAGCTTTGAATTGTAGTATTTTGTAATACTGACCTCAGCCTCCACTCACTGGAGACGAGAGGGCTGTTCCAAGGACGAGCTGACCTCTCGGACCCCACCTCTGTCCATGGGGATCTTTGCTGTAGGGGGGGAGGGGGGTGGGGCTCTGATTAAAGCAATATGCTAATATGCCTCACAGCTTCACATTTACCTGGGGACAGAGGCTCAATGGGGTTAGAGTCGGCTTTATGTTGCAGTTTGGTTCAGTCCTGCAAACTCTGAAGTGCTTCTCTGGTGTTTTATACAATGTGAATATCCAGATTACGTGTTTGATCACTTCTACTGTAACGGTTGTGTCTCAGCGTCATCAGGGCCCTGTGATAAATCCAAGCAGCTGGGTTATAGCAGCATTGCCTCTGAGGAAAGATGATTTTATTCAAGTGGTCTGGATTTGATTTGGACTGCAGATATTTCCTCACATTTTCCTGTCAGCATGCCTTTAGACTTGTGCGAGCGCTGACCAGGAGTGTAGTAGTAGCGGCCCACATGACACAGCATGGCATCAAAAACAGACCGTGGACAGCAGAGGAAACTCCCCTCGACTAAAATCAGCTCTGACCACTTGGTGCAGACTCCACTGTTGCTTCAATAGCAACCTTTTTTGTACAAGTTTAAGGCAGGAAGTTTTGTTGTTGTTTTTTTAAATACATCTCAGTCTTGAATTCATTTCTCCCTGCACAAGATTGGACTTTTTTTTAATAGAGGACGGGAGGCCTGGAAATATTCTAGTGTCCATCAGGCCAGATCCAATGAAACCAAAGTCAACACAAGTCATCCTAATGTGCTGTGCTATGCCATGTAGATGAAGGTGTTTATATCCGTCTCATCTCGCTTTATGTACTTGTGATCTATCAGCCACTCAATCTGCTCCTTGATCATCTTCTTCTGTGGTAAAAACATGTTCTTTAGGATTTCCACCAGCTCTGTCTGCAGCTGGGCATTGTTGATGCGCTTCCTCATCTTCATAATCTGGATTATGGCCTCCTGCAGGATGCAAAAGCAGAAAAAATGTCATTAGATTTTACCACAGTTATTTGCTGACTTTCTAATAGGAAACCTTTCAGTCACAGCAAGTGATGTTACACAACACGGGAGAAGATCGACATGATCATCTTCCTACCTGTGTTCTAAGTATCCTGAGCTGGACGATGCCTTCGTTCTCTTCCTCTCTCATTCGCTCCGTGGTGAGCTGCAGCCGGCCAATCAAGTTAATCTTCCCTCTTTTCTGAACCTTGGAGTTTTTTCTGTAAAATTGGATGCAAAGAAACGAATGTGTCAAAAATAACGCTACAAATGACTAGTTTCTGATGTTTTCACAGCAGTTCTATTGCCTGGTTGATACTGCTGCTTGTATTATATAAATAGAATTGGCATACAATTTAAAGATATCAGGATGACACTTCAAACTAACAAGAAACTAAAAGTTTGTGATTAAAATTTCAAACTGATTAACAAATTGAAAGTCTCTCCCCCCCCCCCCCTTCTTTGCAGTAAAAAGCCTTTTCTAAATTGCCATGAATATGTTGTTAAAAATCTTTGTTTGTTTTGGCCTTTTTGCCTAGATATGAATGCAGTGTTCAGTTTGGAAAGTTGATACTCTCTGTAAAATAATACCAGTGTAACTGTGAACACAGATGTAAAAAGGCAAAACTGATGGAATTAAGACAAAAAACAGTAACTGATTAGAGAAAAAATAACCCTGACCTAAAGTCAAAAATCTTCACACACAAAACTCAGCCATGTTGACCCGTACTGACTGTAAGGTTCCTTACATGAGAGAAAACTCCTGGTTGACGTAGAATAATGTTCCTTCTGCAAAGTCTTTGGGTGAAGACACCACAGGGTCGTACAGCAGCACTTGTCTCTTGAGTTTGGGGAATGCTACCAGAGACTGGGAGTACAGAAGAACAGAAAAACACCTTTAATCAGTGGCTCAGACAACTTTCTAACTCAAAGACAGAGTCTGCTTTTAACATGTACAGCCAGTTGTGTTTTCAGCATTTGTCTTTACCCAGAGGGTGCGTCGCAGCTCGGCGTCAGGCAGCTCAGTGGCTAATTTCAGGTTTTCAAAGCTGATCCGCTCCCTGGGCCGCTGGTTCCAGGCAAACAGCACAGCCAGCTGGAAGGTGGTGACCTCCAGGTCATACTGCCCCACCTCATTCTTAAAGGTTATCTGGATAAATATAGCATTTGCTTTTATTGTGCCAACAATTCATCAGCCTTTTAAACTTAGAAAAGTTGCTTGGTATGTAAAATATTGGCAATTGTCTGTAGTTTTATTTTTAATACTTGTAAGATGATTGTTTCAAAAATAGTCAGTGTTTGATTCAAAATTTCAATTAATTCGATTAAACTGGATTTCATGACATGTTTGAATGTATTGTATGAGGTACCATATATTAGAAACCACAACTTGTAGCGTAGCAACGTCATGCAGATCTCAGCAAAGAAATCTGAGTAAATAGGTCAATTTATCCTAATTGTGAATGCAGTTTGTTTTACTTTTCGTGCACGTATTACACTCACAATGCCGTTCGACATGAGGTGATGCCAGTGAAGCTTCCTGCCGCTGTGATTCTTCTTGTAAAAGTCTTCAACCTCGGGTATCAAATCCTCAAGCTCTGTGGGAAGAGACACAAAAACCTTCTCGCTGCTCCTCGACCACGCTCCAGCATTCAGGATCTTTATGTTGACGGAGTCCGCTGGGAGCAAACAACCAGACTCCAGGTTACCACTCACACTCACATCAAAAAGAAAAAAGTATTTGAAAGCAGGTTTTAGATGGATATACAATAAACTACTTTATCATTACCATCATTATTTCACATCTCATTTTCCAAACACAGTACGTCTAGATGCTCAACCCCATTTTTATCATTTACTCAAATAAAAAAAACAACAACTAATCCCTTTTAGACTTCCACTCCTTTCCATTGATCTGATGATGATGGATTGAGACCATTATGTATAAATGAGCATCCTGGTGATTTTCTGTAACAAATCCTGACAGTGACCCAACATTATCACTATTTCATACCTAGCATTGAATCAACTTTTTAGAGAAATGCTCTAAATAAATTAAAGCCCATTTTCTACCTTTTTAGCATTGCATTTTTTTCCTAGCATTAAGTGCATATCTTGATTTTTCCTGACCCAAATTCAGATGCTCTCAGTTTCTGTCTGAAAGAAGCCATTAGAAACATTAACAGTAACCACAGAGCTTTATAGTCTGCAGCTGCTAAAGATTTTACCTGGTAAAGCAAGCTTGTTGTGTTTGTGCATTTCTTTAAAGGACTGGTTGAGATCCTCAGACACCTTGATGTCCTGAAACATTCGGGCCAACTTGTTCACATAGTCGGCTGGCATTCCAACTTCCTGTGAGAATAAATGAAATCAGAAGTTTGTTTTCTGAACATAATAAATATGAACTACTGTGAAATGTTTGTCAGCTGATTAAATTGATTCTTTATGTTTTACGTGTGAAAATTGTGGTAATTTGATACATTTTAGCTGTTGACATCCCTGTTTACTCATTAGAGTGAAATAAAAACATTATTTGAGGTAACTGAGTATATTTGTACCCTGAGCCACTCCACCATGTTCTCCTCAATCTCACTGTCAGCGGAGATGTCCAGGATGAGACGACGAGTCAAATGGGCTTTGTGGTACCGCATGAACACATCTTTGTTCTGGACGTACTTCAGCACTAAAAGCTACAAAAAGAAAAATACGGTTATTTAAAGTTTTAAATATTTTGGGCTGTTCTGTAGTTTTATTCATCGGAATATCATGAAGCACATGACACACCATATCTAAACATGTCCATTCTTTGGTAGCTAATGTTCAAAGAATAATTTCAAAAGAACATCTGGAGAAATGCTGATCAAATCCACGTTAAGAGATTACAAGGAAATCTGACTTCTTAGAAGCAAAATATAAATAAACAAAGCACCATTTAAGACTTGAACAGTGATTATTTTTCCCAGTTATTTGCTAGGAGATTGCAGTTTTTGGTACTGCAACTAATACTTATTAAATTATAACCAAACTACAGCCAGTGATTTTATTCAAGCTGCAGAAGAAATGACAACACAGAACTGTGAGAACTTAAAAAAAAAAAAATCTAACTGGTGTTTTTTTAATATTCATGCAACTTTTATTGGATTCTTTTTTTCCATTAGTTCTTCATTATAAATTGAGCAAATTATTTTCAAAATTCAGTGTCTATGGAATACAGAGGAAGGTCCAGAAACACTTTTTTCCTCCATACTTAACCCGACCTGGCAAACCACAAACTAAAAAAATGTATCGTTTTCAAAACATTGTAGAAACCCTGAATAGGGGAATGATTAATACCCACAATCCATGAACAATCCCTAAAATTTACCACTTCTTTGAGCTTGGCCTCGATCTCTTCAGAGGTGAGTTTCTTACTCAGTGGCGTCTTTCTCAGCAGCATGTCGCAGTAGTTGGCCAGCAGCTCTGGACACTTAGACTCTGGCTGAGTTTTCATTCCTACCCTGTAAGAAACAAGTGAGCAAAGATAAACACAAAGGCTTTGATCATTCACCGCTAAAGTTAATAAAAGTGGTTTCTTACCCCTTCTGTTTCATCGGAAGCTCTAATTTAAATATCGTAGCATCATTCACAACAGCTTTATATGCCTGCAAAAAGAAAAGGTTAGGAACACTTTTTGCAATCACATATTCAATATTAAGGATGAACAAATAGGTGAAGTCTAAATCACTTTATCTCTAGCTGTCAGGAAGCGGGGGTCGTCCTGAAAGGCTTCTTTAACAAGTCGACTGAAGCGGTTAAACAATGTGAGCAGCTGCTCCACATATTTCTCTGAATCCTGCAACAACAACAGCAAAACAAAACATTCAGAAAGAAAGAGACCAAAATATAAAAAGATCTTCAGAAAGCCTGAAATCATTGAGATCACATTTAAAGAAGGTTTGGTTTCTAGGCAGGAAAATACATATAAAGACTGGAGGAATGGTTGAAACTTTTGTAAAGTAGTGTGCATGTGTGAAATGCTCACAGAGGTGATGGTTTCCGCTGAAGCCACCATATCAGCCAGGCCGGCGCTCATGATGTGCTCCTCTAAGTCCTTCAGCATGGGCTCGATGCCGTTGGGAACTTTGTCCATCAGTGAGAACATCAGATGCAACTCTGTGATGGAGAGAAAACAGTTTGTAGATAAACTGATACATTTCCCTGGAGATCATAGGACGACGATATTAAGCACCTTAGCTTAAAATATTTCTAAATAACTTAATGCAGCTTAAATAATAAAAGTAATCACTAACTGAAATCATGGATGTATAATTAATGTTGCCTGAGTTTTGTCCCACAGAGGCAACTAAAGCAAAAATATCGACTATTTTAAAATCCATTAGAGCCCATTTGACAAATTGAACAGAGATGCTCTCTCATAATCTATTAAAGATGTTAATGGAGGGTTAATGCAGTCCAGACACCAAGCTGAGGTTTCAGTTATACATTTTCCCTAAATTAAGTTTATTTTAAGATAAGTTATGATAAAGATTTCTGGAAGATAAATTCTGCATGAATTTTGTTTTAAAACTGTGCTGCACTATGAAGACAGACTAAATGTGGTAAATGTCCAGCTTCCAGAAATAAATAAAACCTATTAATAATGAATTGTCTGAAGTACAAAGTAACAGCTCACATGTTATCGATAACATTTTTTATCAATCAGTTAAATGCTGGTGAAGGTTCTCAGTCATCCAGGTCATGATAATCCAAAAAAAGGGTTTTAAATAAAGGCAACTGGACTTATTTGGTTCTTTGAAGACGTTTCACTGCTCATCCGAGTAGCTTTGTCAATTCTGTATGTAGTCAAGGAGAGAGAATCTTATATACTGTGCTTATCTTCCTCTGTCTGTGACACACCTCCTTCTCAAAGGGGGTAGAAAGAGGTGTGTCACAGACAGAGGAAGATAAGCACCGTATATAAGATTCTCTCTCCTTGACTACATACAGAATTGACAAAGCTACTTGGATGAGCAGTGAAATGTCTTCAAAGAACCAAATAAGTCCAGTTGCCTTTATTTAAAACCCTTTTTTGGATAATCAGTTAAATCTTAAACTAGGATTACAATAATTCATTCTTTTAAGAACAAAAAGTGTCAGAATGAAGAAAATGTAAAGTTTCAGAAAATAAAGTGTAGTTGTTGTTGGAATTTTGCTAAAGGTAGCAACAGTTTCTGTAAAGCTTGTACTAAAAAGCAAAAACTTATTTTCATTTTTATATTTGGAGCATCTCATTAGGCATCAGTGAGCTTTAAGAAAACACTTAAATAGACAAAATCATTCATTATATTCATCAATCGTAGTTTGAATCATTATTTGCTGCTTTTAAAATGGTAATACTTGAAACAACTGCTGTCATAAACATCTGGGTGTGTGGTACTGAACGGTTAGATTTCTGCAAAAACAGTACTGAAAAGTTAACTGTTTTATATCATCATCTACCCAGAAGGCACAGAGTACATAAAGTGATAGGATCCTGAGGAAGTGTTATTCACAAGAAACCTAAAAAAAAATGTGCATGATGACGGCGTGCCTAAGTTTGACAGAGAATTTTTTACGGTGAATTTCACTTTGCATCTTGTGATCAATGAACATTTCTGATTCAGTTTGATGATGACAAAACACAAAATGTTGAGAAACACGTGGATGTTCAATGAACACAAAGAGGTTTGGTTAGGTCTATTTCCTGGTGCTGCTGAGTTAGACTGATAAGTGATAAGGACAGTTCTGTTGTACTTACTATCTGTCTCATTTCGTTTGATCATGCCTGGACACTCGGCTAAGATGGTCTCCTTGAATGATGTTACTAGTGCGTTGACACAACACTCCATTAACTGGGGAAAAAAAATTAACAATAAAATGCATTAGAAACACAGTTCATGTAGTAGCACGCTGTACACAGAGAGACTTTATTATAAATAAAAGGATGTTTAGATACGTTTGGGAATAATGTATTTCCTTTTAGTGAGAAAGAAGAGATTCAAATAAAATTTTCTGTGCCAAAACAAAAGCATTCACCTTAACTGTTAAATCTAACTGCTGCATAGAAACACCCAACGAATGATCAGGGAACCGTAAAGAAACTCACTCAATTCAACTCAAGTCTATATTACCTGATAAAATAAGAGCCAATACTCACAGCTTGTACAGAGTTACAGTCGCGTCTCGTCTCCAGATATCGTAAAGCTCGTTTCTCTTCTTCTCTCAGCTTTGAATCCGCCTGGAGAAAACACATTTATATAGTTGTTCAACATAAAAGCATCAACATTTTCAATCAGAAAAACCTGATGATAGAGCTATAAAGAGATTATTTACCTCCATTAAAAAACTAAATAAAAACATTTACTCAAAACATCATTATTATTATTATTATTATTGAAGGAAATTACTTTTGTAAATACATTAAACTGTGCATTACAGATTAAAAACATTTTATAAACTTTATTATTCGCATTTATAAATAAATTATTCATGGTATCTTGGAAGTAAAAGACAAGTTGAAAAATGTGCATCTCACACTGAATTTGAAAAAACCTTAGGTCTTATAGGAATACACAATATTAAAACCAGGATCTGTGTCAGAGATTATGTAAAGGAAGTGAAGGTCTGGCATTAGGACAGCATAAGAATTAAAAACACATTTTTAGGCCACTGACTAATGGAGCCAGTCTCTTCATCCCTAGAAGTAAAACATTTTTCCAAGTCAAAGAAAAATATTCAGTCTGTTGGTTTTACTACTCAAACTATTTAAGAAGAAAAACAAGGGAGAAATTGTATATACCTGCTTAAAAAAAGATGAAGGGAACACATTGAAAACACATCAGGTCTCAATTGTTAAAAAACAATCATGCTGGATATCCATACTGATATGGAATAGGTAATCAGTGTTCGCGAAAACTTTTGAGCCACGACTGCCAAACTGGCAGACGTGGGACCATCTCAGGCAGGACATTTTTGACTCACGTAGGACAATGTCCTCACGTGCTGCAGATCTGTATCTATTTAATATAGTGGTTATTATAGTGACCTCTATGAGACACTAGATCAGAATATGGTCATTTTTTCCCACTTAGTCCTTTAAAAACAATAATCATTCATTTATTTATTGATTAATATAGCAACTTCCCACCACCAATCAAAGCAGTCCAAAGCGCTGAACAAAGTCAAATACAGACAGTAAATACAATAATAAAACAGAACAATTCAAAGATAAGAACAACAGGCAAAAATATCTTAAATGATTCACCTAAAAGTCAATGAAAAGAACTGTCAGCAGTTTAAAAGACACTAAAAAGACACAACAAGAGGTAATAAACACAACTCCTAGAGCGACATCAGACCACCATAATACTGAGTCAGTCTGGCTCTAAAGACCCAGGATGCTGCTGGTCTAGTTTCACTCAGGAATCCTGTTCAGTTTCACATTTCTGTGAATCAGGATCTGATTATGGCATTTTAATGATTGAGCAGTATTTTATTATGCTGTTATTATTGTTTAGTCTCTAAATGACTTTACAGTCAGGTAGTTATTCAGATTTTTATTTATATTTATGTGAATCTTTATGTTTTGATTTGCCTGTAACTTTGCAGCTGTGCACCTGAATTTCCACACTGAGGGATAATTAAGGATTTCTATTCTATTCTAAACTATTATTATTAATATTATATATTGTTACCATAACAGGAGAATGGAGTTCACAGATGATCCTCCTGTTCTCACTCCTTCATTCTTAATACGTCATTCTCATGTAGTTTGGTTTCTCATCCTAAAGTAACCAGTTAACAGATCATATGGGCTTTGTTTGGGGGCCTGATCAGCTGCACGTTCAGATCAGCTGTTCTCTGCCTCATCACCATAGAAACACGTCGGACAGTCGTCGGACCCGATGTTTTTTAACATTGTCCGACGGAGCTGTGTTTAGATAATTAAATAATGATGGACAAGGAAGAACGGACTGAATAAAAACTAAATCGTGGTGGTTACAGTTCGTTTAGGAAGCTAATATTAGAGAAGAGAGGCCGACACAGATCTCACGTCTGAACCTGAACGCTGTGACGTCAGAGAGTCTACGTTGTCCACCTAGAAGCTCCAGAGCAAAATAAATCACCCCAGATTACCTAAATAATCAGAGGAAACAAAGTCTGCAGGAATACTTTGACATTTCTCATCGACATGTGAGCGAAGGCGCGTGAATGAGAGGTGAGGAAAGTAGGTGCCCGAGCGAGAGGCGCGCGCGAGAACGACAGGAGAGAGAGAGAGAGAGAGAGAGAGCTGGAGAAGCACGCCGGTCAAAGTGTCCGGCGTGCTTCAGTTTTACGTCGGACAATTTTAATTTACGTCGGTAATGTCCGACGGTCCGGCGTGTTTTCGCAAACACTGGGTAATGTGTGAGCAATAAAAGGATACCACATCATTTGATGAAAATTTAAATGATCAATCTACAGAGAGCTTCATTTGAAGTCACCAAGAAATTTAATCTGTAAACTGATGCAGCAGGTAAGTCCAGTTAGCTGAAATGTCATTGCAGCGACTCAAAAAGGTTCTTAGTAGTTTGTTTGGCTCCACCTGCTTGTTTACATGCCTGACAACATTGGGGCATGCTCCTTATGAGATGACAGATAGTGTCCTGGGGTATTTCCTCCCAGATCCTGACCAGAGCATCACTGCCTGGGATTGAACCCTGGTCTCCAAAACAATGGACAGCCTCTCTTTCCCTGATCCACAGTCACCCCCGTGGCCATTGTTGCCCCCTTTTGCACTTATTTTATTAACACCAAAGCAGTTCACCCTGATTAGAAACCACTTTTCTTCTTAACTGACCAGATCTATATTCTAGAAGTTTAACTGACTTAATACCAGACTAAAATAAAAAATCCTTTAATTTTTGAGCAGTGTATTTTGAGTTACAGACATGGGTTAATACCGCCTTACATTTAAAAATCCAAGTCTTTATCATGTATTTAACTCAGATGTAACTGTTGCTGAGCAGCGTGTGAACAAGTCCGACTCATGCTGAGAGTAAACAAACATGATACTTCTGTTTAGTTTGACTCAGAGAGGAAGAGTAAAGAGGTCACAGCAGCAGGTTCAGTTATTCATTCTGGTCTCACATTTCTACTTTGTTTTTCACAAACAGCAGCAGGTGACTCAAACTCACATATTTCATGTAGTTCTGGACCCCGTTCTGTTGGAGGTATGATGGTGCCTGAGTTCTGTAGAACCTCTCAGTAGAATCCATATAAGCTTTCTCGAAATTGTCCCTATAGATTTGCAGCTTGTCATCGGGGTTGGAGCACAAGTTTACTGCATGCAGAAGAAGAAAAAACACAGTCAGATGTGGAGCAGCTCAAATGACTTCAGTACAATATGTTATTGGAACTGCTACATTATTACTGGGGTTAATTTGTATTTTATTTTTTAATTGGGGTTAAACAGAGCAGTTTCTCATAGGCACCCATCTGGATTTACGCCAACAAATCGGATGTTTGATATAAACTTTAACCAAAATATCACAGGTCTGTTGGATTTGATCTTCTGCATGGGTGCTCTGTAATTCATTAAAGGACAAGATGATTTATTGCTGCAATTTGTGTGCTATAAAATTACACGACACTATAACATTTGACTTTTTTAAGCATCAACTGGGATGTTCCGTATCAATAATAGACGCAGTCCAGACAAAACCACACTTTCATTTGGTGAAATGTATCACTCCATTCCTCACCATACGACTCTCGCACTCCGATGACCAGCTGGGAGTCAAAAGCCTCTCCGAGCCTCTCAGCATGGACAAGCTTCATGGCGCTGTCTTGAAGCCTGTTTTTAATGTTGGAGAAGATGGACTCGTTCCACGTGTCCAGCATGAGCTACAGCCAGAAAAACAAGAAGAGACGATGTTAAATTAAATCACAATATGCAATAGCCCTGCATGCCACTTCACAGTAAGCTTAGAAAGAAAAAGCAGCCTCCTCACTTTGCGGACAATGCTGTCCTCCACGTTGGACTTCTTGTTGCTTCCTTGCTTTCCCATTAAAGTGATCTCCAGCTGGCAGAAAGGTTTGGGCAGGATGTCACACTGTGTAAAAAACTTCCTCCACTCCACGATGTAGGCTTTCAGCAGAGCTGTGTCATCCTGGTGACTCAGCACCCGCTTAGATAAAACAAGGTGGAAAACATGAGACAGAATTAATTTCAAACCTGCAGATCTTTCTCATCATCTCAGGTCAAAAAATGAAATACATAAAAAAGAAACAGTGTTAAACATAAAAACTACAGTGATTGTGTTTGAATATCAACAATCCCAGGTGGAGAAATACATAGAAACAGAGAAAATCCAAAACTCTTAAAGTAGAGCTTCACAGTATTTTGCATGTGAGCAAACAATACATCAAGGACATCTTAGGTATAATTTAACTGTCACACAAGCTGAAACAGCTTTTGTACAGGGGTGAAAATATCTAAAAGTACACTATTTAACCTTTACTCTACACTTTTAAAAGTACTCAAGTTTTACCAATCAAACAGTAACCAGCTTTCAATTTATTAGATGCGTTACGTGTGACAAAGGCATTTTACACTGCCAGGATGCAAACAAATAATCAAGTTCCTTCTTTTTAACAAACATCACTCAGTGCTCAATAAGTAACTGTCCAGTTAACTATAAACACAGATTTATCCTTTCAGGTCTGACAAAAGCAGAACAATTAAGTAATGTAGACCACTGAAGAACTGTGTAAAAACTTAAAAGATAAAAATGAGCATTCTTACTGCTTGAGCTTGTTTGATGAAATCTAAGATGTCCTCTTTAAGAGCCTGGTGGATCTTAGCTGGACCTTTATCATCCCACAGGCAAACAGCATGGACGTCGCTATAAAGACAAAGAGGACACAGGGTTGGTGATCATCCTCTTCCCCTATCAGCTGGGAACCAACACTTTAAAATGACAGAAAACTTACGAGAACAGGTCAAACCACTGTTGTTTGGTGACGGACTCCTGCCGCAGGAGCTTCAGTACTATGGGGCGCATCAGGTCCCATTTATCCTCGAACTGTAGGGACCCTTTGTTCTGGGGAAAAAAGTGAGCTATATTGCTTCTCTCCAGTATAGCACCATACACATCTTGTAAAACACTGATCATTTCTTTACATTATGCCTCCAGTAAGCCAAAGCTGCGTTCTTCTCCGGAGGTTACAATAGTTATTGAACTTTAAAAATGCTTCAGAAAGCATGAGGAACAACGAGAACGTGTGGGTTCTTAAATATAATAAATTTAAAAAGAAGAAAGGCTTTTACACTGTACCATAAATGCTGTTTTCAAATTAGATTTAACACAGGAAAACCAATCAGACACCACCCACTTTAACAAAGACACACTAAAGTTTTCATTTATTTGTTTTTTTTTGGTTATAACCTTGCAGGTGCAAAATACAATTTTATGCAAAACTGTTTTATCTTTGACCTTTGTCATAAGTGTCAAGAATTAGGAAAAAAGTATGACTTTTGACAGTCTGCTAGTACAGTAACAAAAAAATACAAGTTATATTTTGTATGTGGGAAACAGTGCTGACACTTGCAGGCTTTGTTGACTTGGCTTTATTAACTTTACTTGGAGACAATAAAATATCATGTTTTTTATTAGCTACATAATGAAATTGGGTTCTTTTGGAGATCGTTGTAACTCTGGTTGAAGATTTAGTTCTGAATCACGTTGCTGCGAATATATATGGTGTTATAGTTTGTTAGAGAGGTTTAATGATAGGATTAAACGTGCAGAAATACTTGACAGCTGCTCCATGCAGCCTTTATTGTGTCTTGTAAAAGGCTGCAGACTCCAGAGCTGCTGAATGACAGATGATTTGAACCTACCGAAGGAACTATTCATTTCCAGCGGAGCATGAGGTATTAGTATGAGATCTATTCGTTATTTGTCTCCGTGACTTTCCAGCTTCATCCTCGCTGGGTTTTATACTTAACATTTATCAGCATTAAGCTTCTCTCTTTTAGCGAAATCACTGACAAGCAGCTAAAACGTTTAGCCAGGTGTAACTTAACTCCCACCAGTTAAAGTCAACACTGACAGCACAATCGTGTACATGTGCTGTGAACTGTCCGTTAAATTTGGACCTCAACGCCAGCATTACAGAATTAAAATGACAAGGCTTCACTGAGCGGTGAACACAAATAATTGAATCGTAGCTCCTACCTTTAGCAAATTAGAAGGCGCCGCCATGTTCCCTCAACTTATCCTCTCGAAATATCTCGCGTGATTTAAAGAAGGGGTGAATAAAGTGCTGTTTCTAAGAATTTGATGTATTTGAGAATTTCTAACCATTTCATGTATGCGTTATTAATAATTTATAAATACTTAAACTTTTTTTTATTTAAACTTAGTTTTCTTGAGACTTTTAACGTATTATTTTTAAAAAGGTAGTGTTCCAAAAAATTCTATTTCATTCTGTCCACCTTGGTGGCAATACATTTTAGTTGTTTTGACATGCAAAATGCTATTGTCACTTCAAGGAGTTGCCAAGCTTTTTCAGGGCCAAGTGTGTTTGTGATACAGCTACTGTTCTACAATGTTTTTTCATTTGTACTTATGTAATTTTATAGATACAAGTGATGTTTATTTATTAAAGCTGCATCTGTTTCTCTCTCAGCATTTGACATAGTCAATCCCTTACTAAATCACATTTTGTTAAATCTTATGACTATCTGGTAAAAGTTTATGGGGTAGCAGTTCATTTTTTCACACATTTCCCACTGAGTAGGACCAGAGGTAAGAAAACAAGATTAGTACAGTCTCAGGGGAAGTTATTGTTTCATTTAGTCATCATTGTTATCATTTCTTTCACTGCCCGAGTCTCTCTGTTGAAGGTTTCCCACACGAGAAGGATGGATTTAGACCTTCATAAAAGAATAACATTTGCAGTTTTGATCATCAGGATTTCATACCAGGACATTTCTGGTGGCTGAAACATAAACTTGGAAAATGAGGGGGGAAACAGTAATAAAGCTGTTTAAAGATTTGGTAAAGCTTTTGAGCTGGTTTTGCTTGAATTGAGACCAAAAATATTTTCTCTATAACACTATAGTTTCAGAAATTCCTACCATTTAGACCTACTAGGAAATTATATTTAAAAATATTCTAGATAGATGTGCTTGTACAGTACTTTAAGTAAGATAAATATAAAGACAATGGCAAAATTAAATAGAAGGAAATTAGGACTGATATGTAATAAAAAAAGGCTTGAATTATTTCTGATTATGTAACATTAAATTGAAAATCATTTCAATACATACTGTATAATAGTTTCTATAAACAGGTTATCAACATATTATAACCATAATTTGGACAAAAAATGTAAAAACTGTAATCCTATAGGAAATGTTATAATATCTATCAATTTATTTTCCAAAATTAAATTACATTAAACATATCTGATTAAAATCTGATTTTATGTTTGTGCTGCCATTAAAAAGTTAACTTGCTAATAAATGTTATATATTTTTTGCGATTTTGTATGCGGAACTTTTCTATTGTGACAAAACAATTGTAAATATTAAAATATTACACATTTATAATAGTTAAAAAAAATAATCATAATCAGACCAAGTGATTGCGCGGTACAAACGCCCATCAGCTCCTTTTACCCAATCAGAGCGCAGAAGGCGGGCCCAAATACTAGGAGGTTAGATTGGTCCATCCTGGTTCAGCGAGAACGAGGATGTTGTTATGATACCTGAAATATGGATAATAATCGTCGTTGGAAAATCGTCTTCACTTAAAAAGAGATGCCCAAAAAGCAAAACGTATGTAAAAAAATGTATTTTTGTTTTATTTGCTAATGATGCTTTAATAGTAGCTGGTAGGTTGAGAGGAGCTGATGGCTGCTGTCTCTCGCACGCGTACAGCAGGTAAACCAAACTGCACGTAAAAAGTAAGAATTTAACGTTTTTGTATAGTTTCTATCAGTCAGTTTACCAGATTTGACATAATTAAACAAATTTTAAGAATAATAAAAAACTATACTAAAACTCCGGATGTAATTTTATTGTAAAATTATGGTATATCGTGTTTTCTTCTTTATTTAAATAAACTAGAGATCACTATAGCTTTTTAACAGTTTTAGGTGCTAGAAAAGGACCAATATAATTATTTTAAACCAGTAAGGAGAATGTTAATTGCCACGTGTCTGATTTAATTAATCTGAAAATCACTTTAAACCACATTCTTGTGGAGATTTTCATTTCCTGCTTTGCTAAGTCTGATGAAGGTAACTTTGATAGACATTAATTCCTTTTTTTCCTGTTCTTTTCGTCTGGTTCGTGTATGTTCCAGGTTCAGCTCTCAGAGTGATGGATCAGCCCACAGAGTACAGAATGTGTGGGAAATTGAGCTCCGCTTGTGGATTCAACAGCTATGACTTGAAGGACATCTTTACATGGTGAGCAACTTTTGTTATTTATAATTTTTAGTTCCTGTGATTTACTACATTTTTTCAGTATTATAAGTTGCTTAAAACAGCAGATTTGCTCAAAAATCCGTTTCATTTCCAGTTTTGACTTCTGTTTTTATAGTATTGCAATCACAGACGAAAACAGAAAATGAAGAACAGATAGAACAAGAAGTTTTTCATTTGACTCTGGTGGTTTATTTATTTTTTGTTGGTTTGTTTGACTCTCAGTGATATTCCTGACTCTCTAGGCGCCTGCTGAAGACCATCGCCTTGGGTCAGGTCCTGTCCCTTATGATCTGTGGGACAGCAGTAAGCTGTCAGTTCCTGGCTATCTTTGAGGTGGAGACGCCCATGTTTCAGAGTTTTCTCAACTATGCCCTTCTGCTGCTCTCCTACACCACATTGCTCTGCACCCGGAAAGGTCAGACCATTGGATAATTGTCATCCTAATTAATCCCAATGAGTCCTAAATATTTAAACAGATTTCAATACCTGTTATTTTTGTAGTTCTTTAATCTTTTCAAGTTGCACTTTTGCTAAGTTAACACAAAGGTTATCTTCACCTCATCTTTCCTCGCTGTCCTCCACTCATCTGGGTCACAGGGGCAGCATACCCAGCAGGGAAGCCCAGACTGTCCTCTTCCCACCCACCTCCACAGCTTCTCTGGTGGGACCCAAAGGCATTCCAAGGTCAGCCTGGAGATATAATCTCTCCAGTGTGTCCTGACTGAGAGCCTCCTGCCAGCTAGACAGACCTGATACACCTCCCCAGGGAGACGCCCAGGAGGCATCCTGACCAGGTGCTGGAACCAGCTCAACTGGTTCCTCTTAATGTGGAGGAGCAGCGGTTAGAGTCTCTCATGTATGAGGTTTTTACCCTATCTCTAAGGCTGAGCCCACCCTGCTAAGGAAACTCTTTTCCTTACTCTAAGCTCATGTCATTACCCAAAGCTCAAATGGAGAGCTTTTCTTTCTGTCTCAGCTCCCTCTTCACCATAACAGGCCGGTTTAGCATTTACATGACTGCAGATACTGCATCGATCCACTTGTCGATCTTCCGCTTCCTCCTACCTTCACTCATGAACAAGACCCCCAAGACACTTAAACTCCTCTATTTGAGGTAGGACTTCTCCCCTGACCTGGAGTCAGCAATCTACTCATTTCTGGTCAAGAACAATGGTCTCAGATTTGGAAGAGCTGATTTTCATCCTAGCCACTTCACACTCAGCTGCTAACCTGCTCAGCAAGAGCTGAAGGTCACAGTCTAAGAAGATCACATCTGCAAAAAGATTAAATTTACTTTATTTTATTAAAGTCAAAGAAATAGGTACAATATAAGTATATTTTAAATGGAGTAACTTGTCATAACTTTCATTTCCAAAGTAACCTTCCTGACATTGGAAGCCACTTTTTGATGTATCTGTTAAAATGTTTCCGCAGGTGACGGCAACATCCTACAGATTTTAAGAACTAAATGGTGGAAATATCTGGTGATGGGTCTGGCTGATGTGGAGGCAAACTATGCAGTTGTGAAGGCTTACCAGTTCACCACCCTGACGAGTATACAGGTACAGGAACATGAGCGGGACGGGGTTGTAAGAGCCACAGTGACGTGGTGCTATCTTTGTAGATATACTGTGTTTTATGGTTGTTATTTCATAACCACATTAACTTTTATGGACTGATTTTTTATTCTTAATTTATATTAGGGGAAAATATGCATCTAATTTGTGTTTTTTATTTATTTTTTATAAAATGTCTGTCCTTTTATCTTTAAGTCAGTGTTAATCTGTCTTTTTGTTGCTGCGTTTCAGCTGCTGGACTGCTTTGTTATTCCTGTGCTGATGGTGCTGTCCTGGTTCATCCTGAAGACCCGCTACAGACTGGTCCACTTTGCAGCTGTGATGGTGTGCTTGTTGGGGGTGGGGGCCATGGTAGGGGCCGACATTTTGGCTGGAAGAGATCAGGGATCCAGTAAGGACATTTTGATTACTTTCACCCTTAAAGCGGCACTCTGGAGCATTTTTCTCTGTATCAAAGTTTTCTAAATGTTTTAAATGATATTTCAGGTCTAAACTATGATCTATGGGTTGAGTTCCACAACATCTGTCATTCTGATGAAGACCCTCCTTCCTCCTAGAGACCCCTTTCCATTATTTCTTGCCGCCGACATTTTTCAGCCAATGAAATTCAAATGTCTGCATTCTCTCAACATGCACGCGCATCGACCAAACCTGTACCAGTAGGGGGCGCTGTCGTACAGGACGCTCCGTGTGTTTCTCTGCCGTCTCAGCCGTTCACTGAGGACTCACGGCTCATTTCTACTAAAAACCTACCCATTCTCCAGCTAAAGATGGATTTATTTTTAAAACCTTTCACCTCACAGAATGGCAAGGCTTGACAGGATTATGCGTTTATTTTGGTCAGAAAGTTCATCCAGGGCCGAGTCAAGTTCAGCTTCAGAGTCCAGCAGCAGCTCTCTGCTAACAGAGCTAATATCAGAAGCAGCAGGGACAGAGAGGGCTCATCAGACCCTCGTAGTATTGTTGGAATAAGATTTGTGAACTGTGAGTGATTAAACCCTACACACTGAGCTGTACAGTTCATGTCCGAAGTATATGCGCCGCGTGCACGCGCGCACACGCGACCGGACGCACGTGTCGAGATGTTTTGAGGAGGAGCCTTTGGACGCTAGATTCAAAAACTGCTCTCCTGATGAAATCCTCCAGAGTGCTGCTTTAATTTAAAAAAAAAAATTGACAGGTCAACCATTTGGTAAAGAATATTTTAGTCCATATGTATCAGCATTGAACCTAACTGTAAAGAAAAACTATTAAGTAAACAAAACGTTTTAAATTATATATGGGGATGTTTGAATAAACGTTGATTATCCCATTCCAATATTCACCTTTTATTAATATTATTGATTTTATATTTATATTAATGTTCCTTTTATAATTTAAAAAATGTGAAAAACAAAATGAATTCAGAGCTTTTTGTATGGAAGTTAATGGTAATATTAATAACTTGTAATTTGTTCATTTTTTCCTGCTGTTTAGCCAGTCATGTTTTACTGGGAGACGGCTTGGTTCTGGTCAGCGCCGTCCTTTATGCTGTATCAAATATGTGCCAGGAGCACACAGTGAAGAACCAGAGCCGAGTCGAGTTCCTGGGCATGTTGGGCCTCTTTGGGACTCTCATCAGTGGCGTTCAGCTGTAAGTTACTGATAAATGATCATTTAGTGCGCCTCATTTGTCGTCTTTTATGTTGGTCAAGTTCTGTTGTTTTGGTTGTGATGTGTAGATAAATCTGGCACTGAGAAAAATGCAAAAATACCTAGTGAAAAACTAAAGAATTAATAACAAACGCATGATGATAGTCAATGTGCATTAATAATGTATCACCAGCAACTGTAATCTACCAGACAATGAAATCCAACTCTAAATAAGCCTCTGATGTCTTTGTGTTGATCTTATTCCAGTGCTGTTCTGGAAACACATGCAGTCACGTCAATAAATTGGGATCTTTGCAAATGTAAGTTTACAAGTTAATTTACAGGTACAGCTCAATCTGATATATTAGAAAAAAAAAAATCTGTATTGTAAAAAAGTTCAAATTCTTTTGTTTGAAACTAATATATAGATTCATTACACATAGAGAAAACTTTAAAACCTTTATTTCTTGTCATTTTGATGGTTATGGCTTACAGATAATGAAAACCCAAAATTCAGCCTCTCAGAAAATGGAAACTCACGATGTCACACCCTACTCAGCTAATAAACTCAGAAGACCTATAAAGGATTCCTGAGGCTGGTCTATGGTCTATCAGTCTGGGTCAGTAGCTACACAATCATGGGGAAGACTGCTGACTTGACAGATGTCCAGAAGGCAGTCATTGACATCCTCCACAGGGAGGGTAAGCCACAAAAGGGCATAAAGAAGCTGGTTGTTCAGAGCGTTCATACTCATAGAAGAAGAGTGGAAGAAGAAGTGTGTTAGGAAAAGGTGAACCAGCAACAGGGATGAGCGCAGCCTTGAGAGGACTGTAAAATCTATTGAAGTGTTTGAGGGAGCGACACCAGACCCAACAATTCAGATGACCTAAAGGCATCGAAGCAGCTTGTCCATTTGGATCATTACACTTCAGCAGTGCCACAGGCTGATCACCTCCATGCCGCGCTGCATTGATGCAATAATTCATGCAAAAGGAGGCCCAACCAAGTATTGAGTGCATAGAAATGAACAAACCTTCTGACATTTCTGTTTATGCTATAATTTTTAATTGAATTTATGTAATATTCAAATTTTCTTAGACACTGTGTTTTCTGTAAGCCATAATCATCGAAATTACAAGAAATAAAGGCTTGAAATCAGTGTAATAAATCTATATATGAGATTTACTTTCAAATATTTTAATTCCATTCATTTTGCCCTTCAGTCATGCTGTTTGCAGTCTATGCCTCGTGTATGTATGCACTCTACAGCTTCATGCCTGTAGTGGTGAGGATGACGAGTGCGACTGCTGTCAACCTCTCTCTGCTCACCGCTGACCTCTTCAGCCTCTTCTGTGGCCTCTTCCTTTTCCACTACAAGGTAGGTGGCATTTAAGGATGACCTCCAGTAAAAATAAATCTAGATTTGAATCATGTAACAATGTTTGTTTCTTTATGTCTGGCAGCTGATGTTCCTTGTTTTGCGATATGATTATAACTAGAACATAATCAAATCAGGCTTGACTTGAGCGTGAAATAATTTAAAGACACTCAGACAGTTGTTTATTTATGTAAATATTAAACATAAAAGTAAAGTTGGATATTTACAGCCTTAGTTTAGAATTTAACTGCAACTAGTTGGAGACACAAAATTACAAGTTTCAGTTAGAATGACACTGAATTGGCACTTTACTTTGCACTTTTTAGCATGTCAAAACTGCAGATAAATTGCAACATGTACACACCATTTGTTCAAATGCAGTTCAGATTTTCTTGTTGCACTTTAGTCATAAAACCTCCCAAAGTTGTCTCACACTTCTCACACTTTCTGACTCGAGGGTGCTACATTGAGGAGGGTTCCAGAATCCCACAACCATTCTGGCTCTTTTGAGGGGAGATTTCCGCGACATGAAAACGAAGTCCTCTTAACTCACAAAAGGAAATTGTGAATTCTTGCAATCATTTTGAAACATTTTAGAAACTTTTTGTGAAGGCAGTTTACAATTAGGCTTTAATAAATGTGACCTTATTTCCTCAATTTTATGTTTTAACAGAGGCTAAAAATGTTTTTTTATTGAACATTTTGCACAAAGCCTTAAATCGTAAGAAAGTAGTAAGTAAAGTTTATTTATAAAGCGCCTTTCAGATAAATATCACAAAGCGCTGTACAACAAGGAAGCAGAGGAAAAAAAGGGTGTGAGGGGTGAGGGAGAGAGAAGCTAAAACATACACGTCAGACAATCACAAAGTCAAAACATTAGGTGGGTTGGTTGAAGGACTCCTGATTGGACCAAGGGGCTGCCGCATCAACATCTGAGCGCTACTCCACCACAAACCGGTCTTTTCGGGGGGTAAATAAGTACACGTGTAGAAGTTTTTAGATGCTGTAAATGTGAAATATCTGTCTCATTATAATAGAGAATTATGAATGCATGTGCCCTGACCCCTGCAGGTTTGTTTGACTTGTGACTCCTGGTTTTAAACATGAGAGTAATATCTCTGTCCTCTGTCTCTTCCTCAGTTTTCAGTCCTGTACGTCATCTCGTTTGTTGTCATCACTGTGGGTTTTGTCATGTTCAACATCATCCCAATATACTCTGCATTACCTGACATCTCCGTCGAGGAGTCTGCCAACCAGACGACTGAGAGCTCCTCGGACCGTCTGCTGGCTGCAGGCGTAGACACTGAAACGGTCACCGCTGTCGATACCTGCGACTGAACAGGAACTGGGTTGTTTTTATTCTGCTGATTAGTTTTCAAAGGTCAGTTTGTACTTTTATATTGTTACAGATGTTCCCATTCAGAAAAATGCACTTAAATTGGAACATTTTCAGTTCCTGGTATTGTTACGTCAGTCATGAGTTTTTTTTTTTTGTAGTATGTGCTGGGGGATGACTTGCCTACTATCACATGACATTTTAGCTCAAAATCCATGAAACGGACTGCTTTTTAGCTGTTTTTGTGTCTCCTAAGGTCAGTTAATGGTGACTGTCATTTTAAATCTGTTACCTCCAAAAGTGAATGAGTTGTAGATGAACAGGATTTCCTTATTAAGAGTTTTGTCAAGATCTGTGCTGCATTTTAAGAGATCTTTTGTTAATACTACAAAACACAAAACAGGCAGAAAACTTTATTGGTTCTCGACTCAAAGTAGAGTGCTTTTCTTATTGTTCATACAGAAAAATTGGACATAATCACTATGATTTCACCTGTTTACACTTGTCTTATGGGTGATAAATGGGTTGTCCAGTAATTAGCTGAGTGCAAAGCCACTTATTACTCATCTGTAATGATCATTTTCTGCTTATCTGGTCATGGTGGCAGCAGCCCTAGCAGGAAAGCCCAAACTGTCCTCACCCCAATCACTTTCACCAGTTTGTCCAGACCAGCCTAGAGATAGAATCCCTCCAGCATGTCTTGTGTTGATCCAGATGTGCTCCTGCCAGCAGGACATACCCAAAACACGTCTCCTGGAAGGCATCCTGACCACACACCTGAACCACCTCGAAAGGCTCCTCTCAGTGTGGAAGAGCAGAGGTTTTACTCCGAGTCTCCTGAATGCCGAGCTCCTCACCCTATTTCTAAGGCTGAGCTCGTCCACCTTTCAGAAGAAACTCATTTCAGCTACTTGTATTTGTGATCTTGTTCCTTCGGTCAAAGCTCATGAACATGGGCGAGGATAGGTCAGCCACTTCATATGTTTACATAAAATCATAAAACTCAAGTTACTATTAAAGGTAATGTTAATGACTTGTCAAGTTACTATTAAACAACACTTTACACGGCAGCTAGATGTTCATTAGAAGGTTTTTATTTTTATTTTTTTAACCAAGTTAAGTTCAAATGTGCTGCATGAGTGCAGACTGTTTACCAAATGTTGCACAAACTGTATTCAACCTGTCAGTCACAAGTTAGGCCAGCCCTGAAGCACATGCTGCTTTTCTACATCATTAATATCATGCTGTTTTGAAAAAGACTGATTTAGACTCTTCACTAAAACAGGTAACTGATTGTTTTCGTTTTATTTCAGGAAGTGTTTTTCTTTTATTGCTTCTCATTTTCCAGCCTGTGGTTATGCATAGTGTTTGGAGCAAATGTTAAATAAACTGAACAAACATGTACTGTATGTTAACAAAAAGTGTTTTTAGTTTTAAACCCCCCCCCCCCCCAAAAAAGGGATTTTCCTTGAAATTGTGGGAATTTAAATCTGGAATATTATAGAATTTTATAAATGGAAAATACCCAGGAGCTTTGCACTAAATTGAATGTTTTATAATTTATTTATGTAAAGTTACATTTCTATAATTGTGCCTAAATGTATTTGCTGCTATTGCTGCTACAAGATTCCATTATCATGTGTTTTTATTAATTTACCAAAGAGACTTTAAGTCGTCTTGTTTTGCCAACAGTAGAGCATGTTTGTTTGAAGTCAGAGCTATAATGTGATTTTTATACCCTTTTGAGTCTGTTCCATTTATGCTCATTAAAGAAGCAATTCATAATGGTTAGTGACATCTAGTGGTGATGCTGGGTATTAAATTATTTAGTAAAGGGTTAAAAAAAAGCATCAAAATGAGCTGGTTGCTCTTTCTTGGCTTCTGTGGCATTTCATTACATTTTATCTGAGGCAAATAAGCATAGTCTGTAACATCATAACAATATTTGGGTTATTTATAGTTTACTGATCAAAATCCTTTGTGAAACTATTTCTCTTATTAGGTTTTGGTAGATTTAGTTTTTCTTTAGATTTAGGCTTTTATATTTCTGCTTTTTTTGTTGCTTTTTTTCTGTTGTAACAAGAACATTTTTTCACTGGGGATCAATAAAGTACAATGCTGTGGAAAAAGTATTTGCCTCCTTTCAGATTTCTGATGTTTTTGCTTTTCATACGGAATGGCATCCTTTTGTTCTTAACACATTACCATTCCATATCTGTATGGAGAGCAAGCAGAGGTCTTTGTATAAATGAGATCTGACATGTTTTTATTGTGTTTCTTTTATTTTTGAGCAGACCCCTAACCTAACACTCCTGTAGCATCAACTGTAATGAAGCATTTGTGATAACTGGTAATGCGCTTTTCACATTGTTAAGGGATTTTGGGCCACTCTTTACAGTATATTCAGCCACATTAGATAGTTTTCCAAAATGAATGATCTCTTTAAGGTCAAAGGTCAGACATTCTCCATTAGTATTTTCTGGTAGACAATAAAATTCATGGCTCCATCAATTACAGCAAGAGTTCCAGGTCCTGAAGACCATCGCACTACCACCACCACCATGTCTGACTGTTGCTATGTTATTCTGAGACACAATGTTAGTTTACTCCAGGTGGAACGGGACACACACACCATCCAAAAAGTTCCACTTTTGTCTTTGTCAGTCCACAGAATATTTTCCCAGAAGTCTTGGGGATCACCAATATGTCTTTTTGGTAAATGTGAGACAAGTGTTCTTTTCAGTCAGCAGAGGTTTGGGTCTCGGAACTCTTACATTAAGCAAAACAAAATTGTGTTTCTTTTTGTTAAATTCTGGCGTCAGACCTTAAATTTAATCAACTGATGTTGTTTTTGGCTCTTATGTTCATGTATTTCTTTAGATCAGGACATGATGTGTTGCTTTATGAGCTCTTTTAGCCTACTCCATGTCAAACTACAGGTTTGGCAGTATTCAAGCCTGGATGTGGCTTGATTAACTCAGCTTTCCAAACAATGTGATAAATCACAATTATGTCATGATTTAACAATGGGGTTGGTAACTTTTTCACATAGAACCGCAGGTTGTTAAGTGACTTACTAAATGAAACCACCATTTGAAAAGTGCATTTTGTGTTTACTCAGCTTATCTTTGTCGCATCTTAAAAGTTATTTGCCGTTTTGAAACATTCAAAGCAAAAACAGGAAATTTGCAGAAAACTGCGCTGCATTGTGCAAACAGTGTGTTACACTGCCACCTAGTGGCCAAACATAATTGGGATTGACAGTAAAAACGAGCACAACCGTTTTGTTTTACATAAATGCAACGAGAAAACTCAATTAATGTATCTGTTTTAGTATTTTACAAAGGCTAGATTACCCTAATATTGCAGAAATGTATGTAAATAAACCGCTCGATCTTTACATTTAAAAGTATTATTATAGAATTCGGCCCCACAAATGTGCTTTAAGGTTTTACATAAAATAAAGTGAGTTAAACGTGTGACTGAGTGAAGCTGCTGCAGGTTTTGCCCTCTCTGTAATCTGCAGTGCGTTGATGAGCCGCTGCAGCTTTTAGAGCCTCAGTCGTTGTGTTTCATCATGGAGGACAAGCAGACTGAAGACTGAAGCCGAGGGACAAAACGCAGCAGCCCCGCAGAACCTGCAACCTGCTTCACCTCACTAACCTGAAAGCGGTGAGATTGAATTTGAAACCGTTTATTTTAGCGCTTGTAAAGCAGCTGATGTTAGATTCGCAGGCGCTATTCTGCTGCTGCGGATTATTCAGTCCGCGCCTTGCTAATCAGACGTGAGAGGACTCGGTTTTACTGGACTGCGTCTCCCTGAAGGGTGAAACAAGCATTCAAAAGGGCTGTGTACAGGTTAAATGTGTGTTTATGATTTGATTTATTTATTTTTAGTCCAAACCGGGACACAACAACCCGCAGGAATCCGCTCTGTGCGTCACCGGAGCTGTCCGTGGTGCTGATAGTTGGAGGCCTTTTAAACCCTAAAAACAAACCAGCTATCACTGCGATCTGCTCTGTCCTCAGGTTATCGCTCATCTGGACCAGAACAGGACGCACCTGAGGGGCGACAGCGGTCAACATGAAGCATTTCCTCAGGTAGAATCCCTTCATTTACATTTTGAGCCCAACCATGGAGGAATTCGGTGCTGACTCCTGTGTTCTCACTTCATTTGAACTCTCTCCTATCGGTTAGTGAGTGGTTGTTGGGAGGTGAATTGGTTTGGATGAGGCCCTCTCCATAATGGAGCACATGTAAACCAATTGCTCTCCAGAGGTGTTTCTATTAATAGCTCTGCTGTCGTTTGTTGCCGACACGTGAGCTTAAAACACTGAGGATTGATGGTAAAATTCAACTTATGATGTGATGCATTTTTCGTCAAAGGTGTGAACATGTCTTGTGAACATTTGGATGATCTGTGGGGGTTTTGTCATTTTAAGCATCTGATAAACAGTTAAATCTAAAAGATTGCTTTGACTTGTTTTTCTAATGGGTTTTAATAAATGTGACAGTTGTTTATTGATAAAAATGATTCCTGTTGCACCTTTAATGGGTTTAATGGAATCAGAAATGACTCCGTTCTAATTAGTTTTTTACTTAGAGGGAACAAAAAGTACTCTGGCATCATTTATTAATTTAAAATCCTGAACAGGTCATGTCTCCAGTGAATCGCAACAACATAAACATGGACTTTAAAGGTTTTTTTGTGCTCAGTTTTTGATTAAAAAAATTGCTTTTAGTATATTTATTGAATTTTTATTTTACAGAACCAGCAAAATATAATGATACCATTAACGTAAGATTTACGTTAAACAATGTAGTCCCCAAAGCAAACAAATAAAAAATACACAGCACACATAAAAATAATAATAAAAATTAAACATTCATAATTAAAAAACAAACAAATAAAGCACTAAGCATTACTTTTAAAATAGAATCCCCTTCATAAAGTCTCAGGAACTCGATTAAAGGTCACCACGTGTCTTCAAAATCATCTACTTTTCTTCTGACAACATAAATACGTTTTTCCAGAACGACACATGATGTCATCGCCGTCACCCACATGCGGCTTGAGGGTTCATCCGTTTTCTTCCAGTACAAAGATATTAACCTCCTGACCAACAGGAGCTCAAAGTCAATCAGTTTGAACTGTCTGGAGTTAAAAAAAAACTGTTTTCTGGATGTATACCTAACATAGTTTGGCTTAAATTTTCTCCAACAATCCTAAACAGAGTTTGCATGACTGATTTCCAGAACTGCTGTAATTTTGGACAGTTTCATACACAGTGAAACACCCCTTCTATCTAAACATTTATTACAGCTCTCTGGGATTGTAAGCTACCAGCGATTTGATCTGACTGAAGTTATGTAAGTTCTCA
The DNA here is from genome assembly GCA_006937965.1 of Callopanchax toddi. Lineage (NCBI taxonomy): Eukaryota > Metazoa > Chordata > Actinopteri > Cyprinodontiformes > Nothobranchiidae > Callopanchax > Callopanchax toddi. The sequence continues at coordinate 330,265 of SSNR01000166.1, read as the reverse complement.
TCAACCACTTATATTCAAGTTGTTTCCTCCTTGTATTAAATAATTGCTTTTGGGCTTTTAAACATGCATTTAGTCTGTCTCCTCTTGGATGTCAGATCACCATGCGTCCAGCCTATCAGTGGTTGTTTCCTTATCATGGCTTAATAGAGCTGTATAGAATAAAGAAATATGACCTCCCTCTATTCCAGTTCAGATGCAATCTGTTTATATGTTGACTGAAATGTGTGACTTGTAAATATTTAAAGAAATATTTCTTTAGAAGGGCATTTATTTGGCATAACTGATCAAAGAAGGTTGCCCTCCTTATAAAAAAACTTCCGCTTCCTGTACACTTTTATCTGCCCAGATTTTGAAAGCTCCACTAATGATGCATTTACAAAATATTCTTGGTATATTGTTTTTATGTTAGTATTATTAAAACAAGAGTCCAAACATGTTATCATATTGATCACATCTTCTATTCTCAAAACCAAACTCCTGGTTCTCAGACTTTTGAGTGACAGAACTACAGTTTTAACTGCAGCTTCTCATGTGCTTTTCTGAACTGCTGCAGAACTGACAAGCCCTTAAACAAGTGTTTTCACAGGCTGAACCTCTCACTGCAAGACAGAAAAAGTGACCTTCACATGTGAAACTCTGTGAGGATTTAAAATGAATTTTCAGGTTACAGGCTACTTGTTCAGACTTGTTTAGTTTGTGTTCTAATCTCTGAATTCTCCCACAGTCTGCCTTTCTTGGCGCTCACTTTCCTGAAGGTTAAGAAAATGACAGAGTGTCTGTTTGAGCTGTTTAACATGCCAGTCTCATCTCCATGGCTCAGAAACAGGATTAATCCTTCTGGTCTGAACATACGTTCTTATTGTTGACACAGACTACGATGTAACGCTGTGATCCCTCAACATCAGAGGGATTTATTTCTCCCTCCCAAGGTTGTAAACTGCTTGTGTGGCTTACAGGAGGAGTTTTTTTTAAAAGGTAATTTAAATGCAGATGTGTTTTTTTTTTGCTTTGCTACCAAAAAAATCACAAAAAACGAGGATAATTTTCAGCTGAGTGAAGCAGGAGAAAGCTGTGGAGGATTTAGCCTCGGTCACAGTGTATTTCCCAGGACATCTCAATAATTATTCTGAGCATTTGCTTCAAAATGAGCACATTTTAATCTGCTGCAGGTCGGCCTTTCTACATATGAAATGAAGCATAATCCTCAAATTTATTTATTTATTCGGTGTCAGAATTTGGTGTCAGTGCTGCATACTTTTGTTCAGTTCTGATTATTTAAAATCTGTAAATAACATATTCATATGACATAAATTGTGTAAAAGCCTGTCCTGAGGTTTATGAAACCTTAAATCCAGAAAAAAAAAATATTCCTTTAAAAAATAAGACTCTGAAACACTAAAGTTTCAAATCTGCTTGTAAAATAACTGAATGATTATTAAAACAGTTGTTAAAAGGCTTTGATTTGTCAAGTGTTCTCGTTTTGTTTATTTAATCCATTAATAATCGAGATTCAGAGGACAACTTTTCCTTATCTTCTCCTCTACAGAGTACTGACCCAGTTCTTCGTGTTCCTGTATTGTAAATGTCTGTGGCGGGGCCTGAAGTTTGTCGTCAGAAAGTTTACGGGTCGCTGTGAGCTGCAGCGGATCTGCTACAACAACAAGCACGGAGCTCGCAGGACCCTCAAGATAGGTGGGATTATCATTCATTTGCACAATACTTTTACAATTTATCTAAGTAGCTTGGAATAGATTAGAAATGTTAAGAATTTTCTGTATAAATATCATAACCTTTCACTGTTATCCATAAATATTTTCTGTCGTGACAAAATTATACTTTCTAAAGGAATCTGGCTAATAAACCATCATAATATGACAACCAAATAAAGATGACTGGTTCACAAAGGTGACATGATGAAGAGTAATGGGCTGCTCTAACTCCTAATGCTCATCCTAATCAGAAATACAGGGAGGAACTTTGTAGAAATGAAATAATCTTGTGGCAAACAGATAATTATCAAGAAAGGAGCACGCAAACAGTAATTTGGTGATTTATTTAAATAATACATTATTTATGCAGCAGTTTATCTTTTTACACTGAGTATTGATTTTCATACTGTTGATCCACAAATTGTAATTATTTTCTTTCAGAGTCATCCCTGCGGTATTCCAAACATGAGGTACGAATCTTAAAATCTTATAATAAATGATCTTAATTTTAACACTTTACAGCTTACAATTTGAAAAAAATTATAATAAAAATCTAGTATTGAATACTGAACAATTTATTAGCTAATTTTTGTATAAAATTATATAATAATGGGTTTTATTTTCATATACAACCATTTGAGTAATAAAGTCATAAACTTGGACCTTGCATCCTGTACCTCCTCCACCAGAGGGCAGCAGACATACTTTTGATGATATACTAATCCTAAAACTCCATCTGGTTGCTTTAAGGCCAGAAGTGGTTTGTCGCAAATTTGCGACACTAGTCTACAAGGGCTTAACATAATTCATGTTCTTCCTTTTTCTGTTGATTTTTTTGCCTTTTCATCTCATCCTCTGCAGCTGCTGCAGTCTGCCCTCAGCGTCCATCCTGACAAAGTCGAGAAAACCATCGACGACATCATGGCCTTGAAGAAAATTAATCCAGATACCAACCCACAGTAGGACACAAACTGCTGCTCACACACTCACATACACACACATTGTGTTTCTACTGCTTCACACCTTCTGTTTGAATTAGGCAGTAAAAGGCAGTGATCGTCCCTGTGGCACTGTGGCCACTTGTATAGATCCTTTGAACTGTTTTTCTTCATCATCCACTTTTAGAGGGTGACTCTTTCTCTTGTAGATATGAAATCCTTCTGACACAGGACTTCCTGTCCCTGTGTGTTCCCAGGTTGGGCATCTCCCTGCAGGCCAGCCTGCTGCAGATTGTGGGCTACAGGAGTCTGGTGTCGGAGGTGGAGAAGCTACGCAGGGAACCTTACGACTGTGAAAACTCTGAGCACGAAGACATGCTGCTGAAGGTAAACAGCTCTCTGTAGTTTGAGCTAATTGAAGCATTTACATTTTCCATTAGATTCAGTCTCAGAAATGTTGTTGGCTCCAAGATCTTCAGAGGATGAGCCAGATTTAGTTCTGCTAAGCGTTCCTCACAAGTTAAAATCTGAAATGAGTTATCCACTTTTTATCTGCCTCCCTATTCTGTGACATTTTTCTAGCTCTGCTCGCTTCAGAAACAGCTTCTCATGCAAACTTTACACACATCCTTGTAAGGTTGTAATATTATCTGGTAGATATGTTTAAATATAATATTCTTTGAATTTCACTTTAAAAATTTGGATTTGTCACAAATTTGGAAAAAAGGAACAAAATGGGGGAGTAAGAAGAGGCAGAAATCTTTAATAGTTAAATTCTACAAACTAAAATTTCTACAGATCAAAAACCTCCATGCATATAGGTTTCTAGTGTGTTGACACTAAATAAAATCAAGTGATCTTAGGGATTTTAATCCTTGTTTAAACTTGCTCACAGCACAGAGCTGTTGTGCGTGTTTTTGTGTGCGTCTGTAGCTGTGGAAGGAGCTGCGTCCTGACACCCCCCTCACCGGCCGCATCTCCAAACAGTGGTGTGAGATTGGTTTCCAAGGCAGCGATCCGAAGACTGATTTCAGAGGCATGGGCCTGCTGGGTCTGCACAACCTGCTGTAAGCTCTCAGTCTGGAAAACACACACCACACAGAGCAACATTACACCTAACCTATAACACACTCTTCACACGTGTGTACAGATGCTTAGGCTGTCAAGTAAAGAAGTTCCTTTAGAGATCAGAAAAAATGTACATCAATATGCACATGTGTAATTGTTCATTTTGATCGTTTTTCTGCAGGTATTTTGCAGAACACGATAAGGCCACAGCTCTGCAGATGCTCCAGGATTCCCTACAACCAAAGCACAAGTAAGAACTATGATTTGGTAAAAATGACTTATTAATTTAGCTGCATAAGGTTTTAGTAAATGTTTTCTATGGCTATGGTGAGAAAAAATTATTTAATATGCAGCAGTTGGCTAAGAGAGTCATAAAAACACTCAAAATTAAGTTTCAGTGCTTTTAGTTTGGTTTGCAAGAATCCATCAGGAAAGGATGAAAACCCTGAACAATCACTGACAGTTGCTATGGTTACTTAACTGTGGGTGGAGCCTCCTCTGTGGGGAGGGGCTTCAGAGCTGAAGCACAGTCTTCAAGTTCTGCTTTAAATATACCTAATTCAGATAAAATAATACAGAGGAGGTTCTAAATCACCCATGATCCTTCATTTCTATTTAAACAAATAAAACTTTTAAAGTCTCTTATAGCTTAAAGTTTTGTTTTTCATCCCATACACAAACTTTTCACCACAAAACTGATTGTATACTTGATTTAAGAGACCGACTGCTGCTCCTTCTTTATATTTACAACCTGACGTAACCCCTCTACTTTAATCTCCACAGTCATCCATTTCTCTGCTTGATCATTTTCACTCTTTCAGCTTGATTTCACTGACTGCTGCTGCTTGTATTGTTTGTCATCAGCGTATCTCTGAGCTTTATCATTTCTCAAATGAAGATTCTTCTCTGTCTTTCCTTCTTCCACCTCCATGTTCTGCCCATGTCCTCCTTTTCTGTCTCATTCACTGTAGGAGCACACACAGAAAGCAAAGGTACTCAACTCCACTTTCATTCACTCGCTTCCATTCCTTTTTTTTTCTTGTTAGGCTAATATTTCATGCATTTAAAGCTTTGCTAAGCATCATTTTAATTTACTGTTAAAATTCAGCTTGTGTTTTTTTATTTAAGTTTTTAAATGTGTCTTTCTTAGTTTTGGAGTTGCTGAAAATATAAATAATTATACAAAACCCTCAAAAATGCAAGTTTTCTTGTTTGCCATCCAATTTGACTGAAAGTTTATTGTTTCTAAACAAGCCCAAATCTCCTTTTTAACCTTTGGGGTTTAATATTTGTGCAGCTGACTGAGCTGTATGAAGAAGGGGGACATGTCAGTTTACAAATGTGGATTTTTTTTTGTTTTAATGTTAGTCGACGTTCTGAAAACTTGTTTCCTGAAGAAAAGCATTCGCTGACAGAATCTACCTCCTGAAATGGTTCCAGTTGTTTTCTTTTTGCGTTGCATTCATGTAGATGTTCATGACTCACGTGTGTGTCCTTCACAGTGAAGTGAACCAGCCTGACTGGGAACAGAAGAATCTTGACAAAGCTATCGGGTGAGTATCTGTGCCTTCGCTTCACGTTGTGTGTGAGGAGGAGGAGGAGGTGAAAAGGAGCTCCTGCTGGAGTGTTGACCTGTCTAGTATCTATATTTAGGTGTGTATATCTGTGAGACTTTACATGTGTTTTTGTACTTAGGTGATTTTGCTGTGTGTCCTGCTTTGATCATAAACCATTATCATTTATCTTAATCTAAAGCCTAAAATCAGGTTCTTCTAAATATCTAAAAACTGAATTTCCTCCTTTTTTTTCAACCAAACATTTATTCTTTGTTTCTCTCTCTTTTCTATCTCTTTAATATGTAAAAAACCAACACAAAATGTTCTGTTTTTGCAGGCTTTATTTATTGGTGCGCATTAAGGGCAACTTATAATATAAAGTTATAACTAAGTGAGGTAATAATATTTAGCTTTTATTTAAATATCCCCATATTTGCTTTTAGAATTCCTTGAGTTGAGCAGTTTTATCAGTTAAGCTCAGTTCATGCTTTAATTAGACATAGTGACTAAAATGTGCTCCAAGTGGCTGACCTGCTGGTTTAAAAGTCACTTAAAGCTCCATCATTAAAAACTGGTTTTGTCTCAGAATAAACTTTTTGCTGGACTAGACAAAAGAAGCACTTTTATCAGGAGCTGGAGGCGAGCTTAGAGAAACCAAAACCCAGTGAAATTATTAGAGTTAGTTTAACTTTTAGTTGTTTAATTTAGGACAACACTGTCAGTCAAACATAAATGAAGTGTGTAATTAGCCATGAAATAAAGGGAGCTCATTGAGTTTCATCTGTCTTTTGTTTGTGGTTTTGTAATTATTTTATTATCAGTAAAAGCAGGTCAGTGCTTATTCTCATCTCAGTTTGTTTCTATAGTTATAATTTTAATAACAGAAGTCATATTTTTGCCTTATGTGCTTTTTTCTAAACATGGTTGCTTTTGTTGGTTTACAATAAAGTTTCATCTACAGATTGCATATATTTTTCTGCAAAGTCTGTGAAGTTGCACTGAAATGGTTTTACAGAAGCCTTTAAGGGACAAACTTCTTGTCTTCTGCAAGTTTCCTGCTAGAAAATCACTTAAATCTTTTTAACTGAAGATGTGAATGCAGTTAAAAATGTTTATCTGGTAAAACCAGTCTAATAAATAAACCAAACAACATCCTATCTGCCAACTCTCATCTTTCTTATGTCCTCCCTCTAGTTATTCCTTTGCCATCGTGGGCATCAACATCACAGACCTGGCGTACTCTCTGCTGGTGAGCGGAGCTCTGAAGACTCACCTGTACAACGTTGCTCCAGAAATACCCAACCTGCTGCACTTCCAGCAGACCTTCTGTGAGTAACCAGGGATATAAACTTCATGTTAAAAGTTGTTTTTATTTTACAGCAAAATCAGACGTGTTCATGTTTACCATTCTGGCTTGTCAGCAACTTTTTTCATTGAAATAAAATGGTTCTTTTTCCAGATTTAAGCCTAAGGAACACAAAAAAGACATTTAACAGAGAAAAGAAAGCAAAATAGATTCAATTGGCATTACTAAATATTAGTTATGGACAGAAATATGTTTTTTTTAAGTGACAGGTCTATTTTTTTTCTCATCAGAAGATAGTTTTCTATAAATGTTTTTTAAGAAAAAAGTTTTAGGTGGAGTTTGTCACATTTTTTTTGGACAATTTGCTCTTTCCAGCTTAAAAAAAAGAGATTAAAATCATGGTCTAGAAAACCAGGACAGTGCATCCAAACAAATATGAAACTCCTTCAGATGATTCAGATCAACATAAAATCAAATCTCCCCGCGGCAGGTTACCTGATGCAGGAATTCCACCGCTTCTGGATTGAGGAGGATCCCAGCGACATCATGGAGTTCAACCGAGTCCGCTCCAAGTTCCACCGGAGGATCCTGCGACAGCTGAAGAACCCAGACATGGCTCTGTGTCCCCACTTCTCAGCCTCTGACCTCCACCTGGTCAACCTCTAAACTTTCCACCGTCACATCCTCACAGGTCTCTAAAAAGTGTTCAGTAAAAAAAAAGAAGGAAGAAAATCTGTCACTCTCATGGTTTCCCAAATTGCTGGATGTACCCGAGGAGACTTTCTTGTTCCAGCTAACATCATGTCGCGTCACTGCCAACAGATCACTACAAAAACACACTCACACATCTTTAAGCCTTTTGCCAAATCATGTGTTATGCCTTGAACACACTAGTCTAGATAATTTAGAACAAATATTTATCTTTCGGTTTTAAAAAAGATGTCAGACCAGGTGACAGCACAGAACTTGTCATGCAATGACTAGACCAGGCCAGTAGGGGGTGACAATGTTGAAATTATTGACCAAAATACATGTACTTTTGGTGATGCTCCTCAAATACATTTAATTCTTTAGAAACATAATAATATAGGAAATATTTATATATCAATTTTCTCTCAAAAGTTAACCTATTAATTAACACATAGAGAAACTTTATGGCAACAGGATAAAAAAGATGCTGGTACCTACCCCCATAATAAACAGTTGTTGTGGTTTTAACATCATACTAATTGAACTTGTGTGACGAAGACAATGACATCATTATTTACCCAAATTCTTTGTTGCATTCTTTAGTTTGTCCAAATTATTTTAAAAGTTAGTAAAATCTATTTGCTTTTTACCAGAAAACACAGTTCTCAAACACAGCAGATGTTAGTGTGGACAGGGTCCTGTAGTGTTGACCCTATAAATGTATATTATTAAGACTTACTTTTTTATATCTAAGGGAGATCAAGTTCTCATGTAGTCATGGTTTACAGGCTTTTATGTTTGGAGTTTGACTGTATGACCTGATTTGTGGTCAGATTTTCAGAGGCAGCCATATTAAAAACATGCAATAAATAATAATAATAATAATATCCGTTAGTAGGAAATCTAATTGTTTAAGTAACATTCAGAACTGATTATGTGAAGTGAGGGTCAATCAGCAGAAGATCTGGCAATAAAACAAAGTCATCTTGGCTGTAAGTATATAGAAGAGGTTAATCCACGCAGGTGTACTGATTAAAAAGAGAGACCAGGTGTGTGTGGAGACCAGAAAGCAAGACTAATCAAAGCAGGATAAGAAGCTTAAGAAGAAAACAAAACCAGGAATAATGACAGGAAAAAACAGTAAACCAGAGAATAAATTCAAAAACCTGTGAACCATGAGACAACACAGCAAAGTAAACAGATTAAAATCCCCACAATATGAAAAAAATAATTCTACACACACACACACACACACACACACACACACACACACACACACACACACACACACACACACACTGCCTCTCACTGCAGCGTCAGACCACCAGCATCACAGACGACCATAGCGATTGTAGCTGTGCACGACGAGGCTACGTCACACCATCTTTATTCATCGTTGCTTTAAAATTCATGACGATTGTATCACAAGTTGCTTATTTTAATAAACGCAAACCAAATTCACGTTGTCAGCCAAAAATATCTTTTAGAATAATGATCACTGGTTCAGAATATTCTGGCGGTCAGTTCAGTGGCTACGACATGAGCTGAAGTTTAGCATTAGGCTCAAAGTACAGACATATATATATATATATATGTATATATATAAAGTTTACATAATCTGTTGTTAAAATTCACTGGCACTGATTTGTTTGTCTAAACAAACTGCCGTAGATTGTAACGCTCATTTAACGTCAACACAAACACCTGAGACTTGTGTTTAGCCAAACAATTCAGCAGCGGTTGATTTCTAACGAGCTCAATTTAAAGTTATAAAAGCCTGAAAAAACAACATGTTAAAAATGTGAAGATGATTCTCTTGAATTCAACATCAACAGTTTAATTTTAGGCTATTTTCATGTGACAGGTTTGCAAAAACATGAATATTCTGTTCTGAATGTCATCTGCTCTTTTTCACGATTGTTTGATTCGATTTTGTTTACTGAATGTGACACTGTGTCTAATATTGTATCAGCCAAAGCAATAATTTACATTCATTTCACTGCACATTTCTTTACATGTGGTTGTTGTTAGCACCATGCGTGCCTCGGTATTTGTTTTTTTGTGTGTGTATGTATTTTTTTTATCAGAGCTGGAATGCTAATCAATTAATAGCTGCTTCATTTTAAGTTATATTATTTATTTTAGTGGGAACAAATGGGTGCTGCTGCAATCCTAGTATTCTTCATAGAGAGTGAATTAGATCTATAGATAAATGTAAATTAGAAGCAATGATTACTTATGCTGTTAGTTTCTTTCTGCTTACATGTATTTTTTATTTGACTTATTTAATTTTATTTTTACAAAAAAAAGATGATGAATTTGCTAGAAATGATCAGAACATATAGTGACACATCCTCCAGTTGTTGATTAAATAACAATTTCAAGTTCTAAAGTTGTAAAATTTTCAAAAATTTAAATTTCTGACCAAAGCATCTCCCAAATTTTTGACTTAAAACAGATATTTTCTTGCATCAACAGTTATCAAAAACAAATAACCAAAGACTGTTAAATAACGTTTTTAAAAGTTTTGTACTTTTACTTTAGAAAAGAAAACCCCTCAGTTGTCCAATCTTTAATATTATTTCACCTTTTAGGTTTATTAAGTACCCAACTATTAAAAATACAGGATGTTTTTAGTCACATTTGAGTTTCTGTTTGGTCCAACTTGTAAAACAACCATTTTTTTGTGTTTAAAGCAGCGATTTGATTGTTATCTCAGCTCCGACTTGCACATTTAGTTCTCACAGAATGACAAAAGCTCACGTGTGACTCGTGTCTTATGCACAGCAAAGTTGCTTTTCTTCAACACCTCGTCTTTAATACTCAACACCACCGTGCGTGAAGCGCTAACAAATCACAACAATAGTTTAAATGTACTAAATCATGTACTGCCACGCTTTGCACTGATTGTGTTTGAATAGTGTTGAACTCCTTTGTTCCTTCAAAGTGAAGCTTTTCATCAGTATTAAGCAGCTGTTTACTTCAGTGAATGTTAGCTCTTTATGCTTGCAGTTCTCTTTGCTTTTTAAGGTTAGATTTGCACAATTAAAAGCTAAAATGCTGTTTTGTTTATGGTAGTAGTTTATGGTATAAGGGATGATCTGTCCCACAGTAGTAGATGAATTTAGGCTTCTGCTGCTGAATATTTTGCTTTAAAATGACATCTAGGACCTCACTCTGCATGGTATTTTCATTGTCACTGCTTTGGCTTTCTGTAATCCTCAGTAAAGTACTCCTATTGTAACTGTGTATAATTTGTCTGTGCTGTACTTTTTGAAACACCAATAAAACTAAATGTCAGTTAATACCATATGTTTCTGTTTGTTTTACTGGGTTTTTGTGTGCTTTGGAAGTATTTTACTCTATAATGAATACTTCCAATGTATTGAAGAAGATTTTTTTATGAAAATATTATGAACAAGTAGTGTTTTACTTGATGTAGATACATTTTTTTGGACACTCTCATCTTGAAACTACTTGAATTATAAATGTTTTTAGCGTTATAAAGCTTCATAGCAGTTCACACGAATGTTATTTTAGAAACCTTTACATTGTTCTCAGTTTTGTTTTATATAGGAAGTCACTTTTTTCCAACAGAAAAATAATTAAAATATAGCAAATGAGTTATTTGTAAATGACAACAAATGAAACCTCTCAATTAAAAATGAGTGACCTAGCAGCTGATAAGTAAGATGAAACTAAGTTTTCCCTCCATTTATGTAAAATTAAACCAACAAACAAAAAACATTAAGTTTCCAATTACACTGGAGAGACAGTAAAAATAGACTTTTAGTGGAAAAATTAAAGATTTTTCATAGAAAACGGAAAGATGTGAACTTTACTTCACCAAAAGTAAATGAAAGGATATAGTTTTGGCAACTTGTGTTTTAATGTGCACTGAAGTCAACATTATGACCTAATTATAGCTTTTTCTCCTTTTCTGACATACTTTCTATGAACAGCAGAGGGCGATAAGCTCCTATGAAAACTGAAAGGGATTTTGCTTAAACAAAAACTTCTGAAGAAGTTAAGAGTGTGAGTAATAAAATGGACCAAAGATTAGAAATATTAGCTGACAGCATTCAGATCCCATAGTTAACTATATTGTAAGAACAAAGTGTGTTTTTGCTGCAAATCATCGCTTATTTTAGGAGTTTTCTGTAAATTAAAAAAAGATATGTGCTTTCTAAACTCAGCATTTAATGATTTGAGATTTAGGTGTATTTATGATCGTTTATTTATTTAGAATATTTAAAAATTCTGAGAAGTACAGAAAGATCGGAGACACCTAAACTGGGTTAAAATATTTCAAAAGAAAAATTAAATCACATTCATTCAACTGTTTTTTACAACTTTTGACTAAAGGACTGTAAAAATGAATCAATGATTTAACAAAAATACTATAATTCTGTCTAGTTTACCCCCCGCCCCAAAATAGGGATGTTGCTTTGTGCTACATCAGTAATATTTACTCTGTTTATTGTAGCTCTTTTAATATTAAGTTTTAATAGAATATATTTTTATTTCTAAATATTAAGTTTAATGTTTCTTGATTTCATTTTTAAATGGTTATTTGTTATTTTTCTATGTTTAAGGTCCTCATATCAAACTCTTTATCTATTAGATTTCCCCCCAGCAGTGACATACATTATTTTCTTTAATTTTCCTGAATATTATTGTTAAACTTGAGACACATTCTTTTATTTAGGCATATAAAACTTGTGTTAAGGAAGTGATCACACAGAAATCCTTCAGATTATTTCAATCACTGATCACTGATGACTTGTGGTCCTGAATCCACTAAAAAATAAACCTCAAAACTCTCACATTATTTATTTTAGTTAACCTTTTTATTATAGTTATATCGTATTGGGCAGCCTCCCTTTATGTTGTTTAAGAGCATTAGAAACATGGGTACAGAAATTACAAGATCAGCTGCTTGTTGTCTTTTACTTGATGTTTTCAGCCCAGTCACCAAAACCGTACAAGAAGGAACACGAGAACACTTCTTGACAGCTTGTCAAATATGTTTCAAATTTCTAGTTTGTTCCCTGACATCAGAGAGAGCGCGGAGGCTGCAGAGTGTAATCATAATGCAGTGTACATCACATCAAAGCAGAGGATTAAAGCGGATCAGCTCCAGACAAACTCTGGTGTAATGAGAGTCAAAAAAACTGCAGGGCAGAGCTCGACACGTTTGTGTTAAGTGTTGGCAATCCTCAGTTCAGTCAGCACTTCTTAAACATTCTGCCTGCAGAAGCTACAATTTACTGATTCAAACAGTAAATATGTGTGTGAATAAAGCATTTCAGAGTTTATTTTAGTTCCTTTCCAGCTGAGGAGACACAAAGTGCTGCTTGAGGAAAAGACTGTTAGACTGAGACTTCTTTAACGTTTTATTACAGCTATCATGCAGCCACTTTTCACCCGAGCTGAGGTGTTCTCATCTAAAACACTGACAGAAAGAACCTGCAAATTGAGAGTCAGAGAAGTCTCCAACCTGACAGTGGGGAAAGTTTGTAGTCAGCTTTTCCATTTGCGCCATTAGAAAGTTATCAATGAGGAAGTAGAACCATGAGCTATCTTTGTACACCAAGTCTAAATTTGGCTCAGAGCGTGCACCAACAATAGGACATCTGGTGAAGCCAGCAACTGATTCAGCTGTACTGACTGCCTGGTAAATTGGAGGCGAACACAAGCTCTTCCTTTCCAGTGAATGAAGTGAGTCACCTCCTCGCTGAGCTTGGATTTTTATTCAGCAAGACAACTAATTCACATGTCCACCCTTTAATCCCAGTGGATATGTAACTGACGGTGCCAGCTGAAACCCTTCATATGTACGATTATGACCGACAAAATACATAACGCTGCTTTTAAACTGTTTTATAAAATTAGTTTAAGTCTTAGGATCAACAGTGCTGATACAAAAAAGTAAATAGTTAAAAATAAACTTTATTGTAACATTTGTTATCATCCTGACATCAAGGGCTCTGGAGCTCTAGGAGAAGATGAGCAATGGTTTTTGCACAGGTGATTGGAATCTAAAACTTATAGCTACCGCAGCCAGCCACTAGGGGGTATCTTGTCTCATTTAGGTGTCAACTTCCAGGTTACAATCAGATGTTATGGACAAAGCCATCAAGTTGCAGGTGCATCTGGTTGAGACCCTCTAGCTGCAGCACATTGTGGCTGGCACTTCCTTAAACTCCACCTTAAAAAAGTAGTTAGCTAAAAAAGAAGGAAAAGAGAGAAAGACAAATGAAGGATGTGAAATCCTGCAAACCCGAGGCATGAACCAAGGTTTTCCCTTTAACTGACTTTTAACTAAGTTCTCACATGGCCGACAAAGTAAATAAGCTTCAACATTATCACCTTGTTATATCCAACCTCGTCTTTTCATAGGTTATTAAAAAGGATGTAAAATATATATGCTATAAACAATTTTTAGGTATAAAATGTCTGTCTTTTCCTGAGAGGTAAACACATTTACAGTATGCAGGGCAGTCGCCTGAAACATTTTAGATCTCTGAACCTGTCACAAACACTTTAAGAAGTTTGTGCTGAAACACCAAAGTAGTCCTGACTCTGATGGATTTCCCATCTCTTGACTTTGAGGTTGAGTGGATGAAAAATGGATTGAACTCGAGATCAATCCCAATCCTTCACACTTTGAAGTTAATAAGCCAAAACATGAAAAGCACAGGTAATGTGTGTGGACACTCCAGGAAAGGTTCCTTGAAATAATCTGAAGGATTTCTGTGTGGATAAAACATGGGCTTAAGCAAATACGGGAGCTTGAAAAAGTTGGATTGGTTTAATCTTTGGCAACATGATGTATTTTAAAAAGATTTATAATATCTGAACTAGGATGAAACACTGAAATTATTTAAACACTACAATTATTTTTAAATGTTGCCAAATGTTTGCATTAATTTTATTTTACTCAACTCAAACTATTCAGGTATGAAATATCCACGAGGTCAGTTAGAGATTGATGTTTGTGGAGTTTTTGGTCCAGCTGAGTTTGATGTTGTCTTAGATGCACAGGCAGCAGTTAGTCGGGTGAAAAAGACTGAAATGTACACTCAGTCAACACCCTTTGAAATGACATTGCAAAACTGTAAGCAAACAGTTCATTCAGCAGATATAATACAACATTATCATCAGTTTGAACCATGCATTCAGCTTTTATAGCCTCCTAACGGTGATTCAGGACATTTTGCAGGTTTCATTGCTTTAACAGAGTCCACTGCGTTTATTTTTTTGTCAATATCTGTGTTTTTCTGCTGTCTGGTGATGACAACATGGTGTTTTTTATTTACAAAAGCCCCGACAATTTCTGAACAACAAATCTGTCATTTGTGTTGTTCATATATCATTTTCTGAAGCCAGTTTTTACAGGTAATATTTACATGATAGTTTGAATGATTGTGTTTTTTTGTTTGTTTGTCTATTCCTGCATTATGGCTGTTGAGTGTGATTGTTCATGTTTTTTGTCTAGTGGTTTTGGCGTACAGTGTTCCGTAGTGCCGACCGGAGGGTTGAGGTGAAATCCTGGGTGAGACGGGTCACTGCTGATGCCAGCTGCTCATTTCCTCACTCTAAAGGAGTACATGTCCTGGATGGAGAGTAGTTTGGCACCAGTGACCTTTTCTACTGTCTTCATAGTCCTCTGCAGTTTGTTTCTGTCCTGTTTGATTGCTGACAGAGGATAGACTGGATTGTGGCCATGTGCTGGTTGACCATTTCAGGTCCTGGGTGATGGTGGTACACACATACCTGCCAGTAATAATGGCCTGGGTGATGGGTGTTATTTTCCTCAGCCTGACCTGCTGCCTCCAAAGCGTTTCTGAGCCCCTGACAGGCAGAGGCTGGAATAGAGAGTTGGGACGGTTTGGACTGGAGGACATCTGGGAGAATGGAGTTGAATGCTGACCTAAAGTCAACAAACAGGATCCTGGCATACATCTCTGCAGCGTCGAGATGTTGCAGGATGCGTTGCAGCCCCATGTTGACTGCATCATCCACTGACCTATTTGTATTGCATGCAAACTGCAGGGGGGTTACATCCTTATGATGCATAAGCAGATTTTGTATAAATATGAAGATCTCAACATTTACTAGATCAAACATTATTTAAAAAATCAGGTCTATTTATAAAATGTACTTTCATTAGTACTATGAAACCACTCATGTTACTACAAAAGTAGCCAAGCAGTAATGAATGTTGTCATGTGCTGCTCATAGTGTTTGGATCTGAGTTAATCAGGAAAGACACAAACCATTGTGATCAGTTTATTGATAATCTTTACTCAATTCTTCCCCTCCTTTCTCAGTAACTAATCAATACCCGAGTGCAGATGTCTGGATTAGGATTCATGAGGGAATACTTGAAACTCACCCATTAGCTGCCAGTGATTACACTCATTATTATGTGCTATTTTTAAACAAACACAAAATAAACCAACAACAAAAACCCTCAAATCAGTTACATCCCACGGAATCTAAAATAAGGATTTAAAACCTGTCTATATGAATCTTTTTTCTAACCAGTGAGAATGAATGAGTTATTGACGTTAATCTAATGGTTTAGTGTGGTTGGAGTATTTGTGTGTTCAGCAGACAGCAGTCAACTAACACAGAGGTTTCACACTCACAGAAAACCCCTACACAAACAGCAGTGATTAAGACTTGTGAATCACATGTTTAGGAAGACAAATATGCTCCAAATGTCAAGTAAATGAAAGTGTTTAAAAGCCTATAGAGACTGGATTAGCAAATTAGCAAATTACAACATGCTCTTTGTACAGAGATGTACTCTGTCCATGATGTAAAACAAATATTGTTCCTGAAAAATCAAAGGTATTGTAAACTAAACAAAGCCAAGCTAATCAAAACTAAACAAAATTTTGGTATTAAACACAGTGACCTCACTGTGGATCAGCACTGTGTCAACAAGGTTTTTTGTTTTCTGCTAGCTGAAAAGGTGTTTTTCTTTTTAGGACTCTGGTATGTTTTCCTATAACTGAAGCTGTAACAGCCAGCTGTTTCTCTCCTTCTCTCACTTCCGGGATGTTCTGCTTTAAAATGCTCCACCACGCATTAATAGAGGATCCAAGCAGTGCAGAAGTGAGGCGCTTCGACGAGACAGACAACCGGATTATCCAATAGTTGCTTTTGATTTAGAGGACTGCGAGGGAACCACTTCATTCATTTCTTCATTTTTTTTAATCGCCACAATATATTTATAGTTATACTATGTTAGATTGTTGTTAAGAGGCATGAAAAAAGTTTTAAGCTACCAAATTACCTTTATCACCTTTAAGCTAACAGCTACTCGGAGCAAAAAACTGAAAATCAAAACACAATTTGAATCAATTTTATATTTTCTCCCTTCTCCATGGGACAGCAGCTTAAAATAGTCACAGTTTTCTCAACTTAACAATGTACCAGTACATGCTTGGTTGTCAAAAGATCCTGTTATTAATCAAATATGACACTTAATAAATATTTACAACACTAAAAACAACATATCTTTTTCTGGGAGGTTAAGAGGCTTTCTGAATGAGAACTGTAGGTTAGAGACAGCTGAAGCTAATTTTAACAACTGTGTGCATTGTGCACACAGCATGGGTGCTGTTTGCTTGAGAAAGCAGTGAACAATTTATGCAAAAGTGAAAAAATTAAACATCTAAGATTTGTTTGCGCTAGTTGTAACATTCAACTTTTTACTAAGCTCCATGAAGCTGTTAGCTTGACTGCTCACAATCTCTCATAAAAATATCTTCATCAGTTTGTGGCTAATGATGCTTCATGGCTGCATTTGCTGAATACATGTGTAAATATTTTCAGGGTTAAAAAACGTACCTAAGCTAAAGGTTTCCCACTGAATGCTTATTTTCACTCAGAAGTGACAAATAGTGCAGATTTCATATGCGATTCTTCAAATGACATAACCAATCTTAATGTGAATACTGTATTGAACCATCAAAAATCCATTGGGGGTTACTGCTACTATGGCTGCATCCACAATAGCCTCAAACATCCATGTGAAGGTGCTAATGGGCAACATAAATTCATTCTTTCACCCCCAGTCAACTGCAGCAGTCTGCTCCATCTGCAGCACATCAGCATATTGCAGATTTTAAAGCCCAAACTGAGTACACAGTCTGATTACTGGACACTCTGTCTTGTTTTCTATTGATTTAATCTGACACACACACAGACAGACACACACTCACACTGTCAAAATGGTAATCTTCTGTTTTCACTAGTCTTTTCAGAATGAGGAGAAAGGAATGTAGAATGGAAAGAAATGTTTTCTAAGAAAATCAATAGTATTCTTTTAGAGACAATCAATTTATGCCAAGATGCAAGGAAAAGCTGTCGCACATTTCATATTTTCTGCTCTAATTATGTTAAATTCATCAATGCCACCTTATTGATTAATCCCAGGCTGCTGCAAGAGTTCTAGACACAACCAGAACCTCATGCTGATAGAGTGTTGTGTGTGACTATAAAACAAATAGCATATTCATGGATCAAACCGTGTGTCAGATACCAACAGAATGGAGTCATTTATACATCAAAACATGAGTGGAAATGAGCTATCTGTGAGTCAGAACTTTATAACTCGTGAGTTTTACTTCTTGTGAGACTGTCTATGGTGACAATAAGGATTATAATAAACTGATTTAATCACATTAGTGTCATTTTCTAAGTTACTTCCAATTTCTCAGTTCTTACCAGAACAAGTGTGTAAAAATATCAATATTGATGTATTTAGATTCATTAGATAGAATGCTCAATGGTGAGAAATCCGGATCCCTTTAAAGCAGCAATCTGGAGCATTTTTCTCTGTATCAAAGTTTTCTAAATGTTTTAAATGATATTTCAGGTCTAAACTATGATCTATGGGTTGAGTTCCACAACATCTGTCATTCTGATGAAGACCCTCCTTCCTCCTAGAGACCCCTTTGCATTATTTCTTGCTGCCGACATTTTTCAGCCAATGAAATTCAAATGTCTGCATTGTCTCAACATGCACGCGCATCGACCAAACCTGTACCAGTAGGGGGCGCTCTCGTACAGGACGCTCCGTGTGTTTCTCTGTTTGCGTCTCAGCCTCACGGCTCATTTCTACTAAAAACCTACCCATTCTCCAGCTAAAGATGGATTTATTTTTATTTTTAAACCTTTCACCTCACAGAATGGCAAGGCTTGACAGGATTATGCGTTTATTTTGGTCAGAAAGTTCATCCAGGGCCGAGTCAAGTTCAGCTTCAGAGTCCAGCAGCAGCTCTCTGCTAACAGAGCTAATATCAGAAGCAGCAGGGACAGAGAGGGCTCATCAGACCCTCGTAGTAGTGTTTGAATAAGATTGTGAACTGTGAGTGATTAAACCCTACACATTGAGCTGCACAGTTTATGCCCGCAACGTATATGCGCCGTGTGCACACGCGCACACGCTATTGGACGCGCGTGTCGAGATGTTTTGAGGAGGAGCCTTTGGATGTTAGATTCAAAAACTGTTCTCTTGATGAAATCCTCCAGATTGCTGCTTTAAAAAGTATTCAACCCACCCTCTGGGTTCAGAGTGTTGTCAGTCTCTAATCCTCTGGGCTTGTAGTGGTTAAGTGCTTTGTGTTCCGTGAGTTTGAATTTTCAGTTTCTACACCTGAAATGAAGTAAAAAACAACAACAATTTAAACAAAAAAACAGACTGAAACCATAATAAACTTATGTTTATTCCTTTATAAGACACTCATGCATGGGAAGAACATGCAAACCTCACACAGAAAGGCCACAGGCAAGAATAACACCTGTGACCTTCCTGCTGCGAGGAACCAGTGCTCCCACCATACAGCATACAGCTTCACACCAACAACTAAACACAGTAGCAGTAGTATAGTAGAAGTATTAATAGAATACTATTTTATGGCAGCCAGATGGGCTGATCAAGCCTTACATATTGTTGCTCAGTGTGAGTATTAACGTTTCATGTATGATTCAGTGAGTAAACATTTGCTTGTTTCTGTCTGGTTCATTGATGTCAAGGTGTTTATAGGAGCATCTGCAGGCTGCGTATCGACCTGCCCTCAAGGTGGGTTTGTGTCCTGGTGAGCGTGCTATCAGAGTGAACATCAGGTGTGGTGGTTTGGCAGGAAAAGGGTTTGTGTTCGCTGGAAATCGCACCAGCATAAAAATTCTCTTTGATCGTCTCCTCGATGTGTTGCACTCCTTCTCCGCCTCCCTGTTCACAAACACATCATGCACTCGGCGCATACTTTCTCCTCCATGCTGCATCTGTTGTTCTTATTGTTCTCCCACTTCCCCTCACCTCCTTCACCTGCCCCTTATTTTCTCATTCTGTCACCGTTTATACCCCCCCCCCCCCCCCCCCCCCCCCCCCCCCCCCCCCCCT
>SSNR01000166.1:271751-310564 GCA_006937965.1 Callopanchax toddi | reverse complement strand
CCCCCCCCCCCTCTCCATCCCCACCACCACCTCCCTCTATGTCTGATTAAGGTTGCTGGCGCATTAATAAAGTGCAGCTCCCCCTTCCGCCCTCCTCCAATGGGATTAGGCAGAGCACTAATTCCATCTCCAGTCCTTCCTGCTTTGAAGTCAACTGCCAGGGAAACCGGCAGCTCCTTCAATTTTCCATTTGCATAATCCCACCACTGCACTCGTACATGCCCATCAGAGTGGAGGATGAGCTAATATGCTGGCTAGAGCTGCATATCAGCATTATAATAATCCAGTCTTTTCTAGTATAGTAGCGCCTCTTAAAAAAAAAGCAGTCTCAATCAGGGATCGCCGTCATTATCAGCATTAGGATGTCGTCACTGTCACTTCCTTATCAGTCTTGGCTAATTCCGTTCTCCTTTTGTTTGTAATTAGCATGTGCAAATGAAAGTTTTTGCTCACTGGGTGCAGCTGATTGTATTTGTGTCGCATTATATGCCTGAGCAGTGCTGTGTGGGTTATTCCAGCATACATGTGTACTATCAATCAACACAGTAGAACTAATGCACGAGAACAGAGCTGCTGTACACCTAAATAATAATCACCTTCCATGTGAGGAGAAAGATGAGATATGAAGTAATTAAAACAGAGTCCTGACAAAAGTTGCTGCCTCTGTGTTAATCCATGAGTCAGCAATTCATAGTCAGAGTTTATAGCAGTAATTTAGAGATTTAAATAATTTATCAATAACTTTATGAACAGCATTTGATTTCTAAAGTCCTTAGTGGATCAGACATATGACTGGAGACTTAATGTGATTTCTAAAAGTTGAGGAGGTGAAAATGAAATACAATGTTCCACCAAATAAGAAGGACACAAAACGATTTATATAGAGATAGAAAGATTTTCATAAACCAGAGTTGAACTTGCATAAAATCCTGTAGAAATAACAGCTTGTTGCTCCGATGACAATTTGAATTATTTTTCTGGAGTCCTGTGATATTTACCCCCTTACAGATTTCTTCAATTTTTGCTTACTTGTCACACCTAAAGCTGACATGTGAAGCATTTTTCTATGTTTCAAAGTTTTATAAATGTTTCAAATGATTACTTCTGAACTATGATCTATGGGTAGAGTTCCACAACATCTGTTATTCTTCTGAAGACCCTCCTTCCTCCCATAGACCCCTTTGAATTCTCTCTATCGGTGAACTTTTTCAGCTAATAGAATTCAAGTTTCCACATTGTCGGCTGTCAGTCAATGTGCATGCGCTTCAAACAAACCTGTAGAGGTGGGGGCCCGCAGGCGCCCAGGATGCTATGGGTCTTCCTGTTTACAGTCTCAGCCGTCATGGAGAAGTCAGAGCTAATTTCTACTAAAATGTTATCCATTCCCCGGCTACTGAGGACTTTATTTTTAATTTTACACTTTTCTCCACACAATATGGCAAGGCTTGCCAAGGATACGTGTTTATTTTGGTCAAGCTTTTCAATCTAGAGCGAGTGTCTCATTTCCGGGTTCTGCTTCTTATGCAGCAGTTGTTCAAGAGCGTGTGTTGCATAAAGCACAGTGTGACAGTCAGGTTTCATCAAAGCATCGTACAGAGTGAGAACATGATTTGTGAGCTGTGAATGACTGGACCTTGTAGTCATATACAGTTTGAGCATGAGCTGAGAGCCATGACTTAAAATATTGCACAGTATGCCCGGCAGTGATGCACATGTAGAGATGAGGTTATAGGAAGTGGGAGGGGGGATGTGTTGGGAGGAGGATGGGATGTTGGATTCAAAATATTCTCTTTTGCTCAAATGCTCCACCTATCACCTTTAAACGTTTCAGATCAGTAAACACATTTCAGTATCAGACAAAGATAACCTGAGTAAATATAAAATGCAGTTTTCAAATGATGATTTAAAAAACATACAGTATCATCATCACCAACTCTAGATGTAATTGAATAAATTCTTAAAACCATATAATTTTGGGGGTAAAAAGTTAAATAAACCAGCGTGTAATGAACTCACAAACAGCTTCAAGTCAAATTAGACTAACAAAGTCCATTTATGACAACTCATTTTAGCATTAGGCACAATTTTGTGAAAACATGGCATTAGAAATTGTTATAGTTGGATTTGATTTCTGGACATCTTGTTATGACTCCCAACTTAGTACTTAGGCATACTATGCAGTTTTAGCTTGTTTTTAGCACCCCTTAGTGTTCATTTTAAATCACTGTCGTAAAAAAGTTAGCATTGTCTCTGGTCAGATACACCTAAATCTAACTGTTGAAATGTCTCCTCAGCCTTCATTGCTTTCTACTGGAGCGGTTCATCACTCATTCAAAGAAATCAGCTGTGTTCAAGCAGGGAGAGATTGAAATAATGCAGGATTCATGAGCTAAAAACACTCTGACGCTAGCATAACAGCTAGCCACATTGGGTTAGTCTAATCCTCATAAGATATGTGACTTTGCGAGACTTTAGGGGCACCGGTCCAGACCGGAGACTCAGAAGTAGACATGTATTCTGGACACAAGCAGCAGATGGGGCTGAGTGATTTTTCATTAACCCTGTAAATGAGCATATTAGCACATACTGGCTCAATAAAAAAACACTTAAAAATATGAAAAAGTTACATAGTGTGCCTTTAACCACAGTGCCAACTCATGGTGGGGTCACGACCCCCAGCTATGAGTACCACTGTCCTAGACTGTGCCCTTTGAGTCAGGGGTTAGGCTTGTTTGCTACTTTATGTCAGATATGATCATGACCTTACTGTTGTTTAGCCACAATAGGTGGAACTTGGAAATATTGATATTTCTAAAGTAGTAGTTTTTCTTTAATGAAAAGTTTGAGAACCATCCTGTTTGACTGGTTCAAACTTTATTTAAGTCTGACACCAGCAGTACCTTTTTACTAATTTAAATATTGTCCCCAGAGAGGCGTGTTTTGCTCTTAAGGAGAGTACATACTGTGTTAGTTTTTACCATAAGGCTTTAGGAGAAGGGTGCTATCAGTAAAGCCACAACAGGTACAGAAGGCTTCTGTGCTGAAGCGTAAAAAACAGTAATCCCACCATCCAGTGAGGGCTGTCTTCATCAGAGCAGGAGAGGAGCTACAGCTGAGTCAGCTCAGTTCATGTCAGGCAGGTTAAGGCTTGCAGAAGCCACAGCAGCGACCACAGTTATCACATTAGGGTGATTCATGTGGTCATGCAAGGTCTAATAACAGGATGTGATGCATTAGGTTAACAAGTGTTGAAATTTGAAGGTTAGAGATAGCAGGTGAGAGTTTGACCTTCATGCATATTATTTGTCTGAGATATTGACAGTTGAGTTTTTGCCTCATATTAAGATCTTGGTGTCCATTAGTCTCAAAAACAGGCTGTTATTTGGTTTTGACTGAAACAACTGCTGGATGGACTTCTCTAATTAATTATAAAATGTGGCAAATCTGCCAACACTAATACTAAAATTTTGTTTAAAAAAAATTTTGTTTTCTGCTGCCTTTTCACCCAATAACCACCTGCAAAAACATCAACATAAACATCAACCTAGAGATGCATGTGGCAATAAACATCCCACCTACTCTCCTGCACACAATAATGGTGTTTTTTTTAGCATGAAGTAAGTAATTAATTCTAAACATTTAAGAAAAGTGAATATCTGAGCATGCATCAGCAAGACAAGAACTACAATAATCAGTCAACACCTGTTTTAATATGTCATCTGAGGTGTAGCTTTATACCAGGAAATTATCCAATTTGAGTACCTTTAGGGGCGGGGCTTAAAACCTGTACTGGAACCAGCCACTGGAAGGATAGTCACCTATTCCATCTTCACCTTTCTTGTTCCAGTAACAATTATATCTAATGGTGATTTGGATAATAGGGATGTTATCACCACCTACTGGCCTTGCATGAGTATTTTTAGCGTTTTATGGAATAGTTACATTAGTTTCTAAATTAAAATGTTTATTTCTTTAAGCTATAAAGACCATCCATTTAAAAGTAATCCATAGTAGTCCAGTTGAGGTCCAAATCTCTGCAGCTGAGTCAGACTGAGAACAGTCTGAGTCTTGTTGATCTGCAAGTAGCTCGTATTGTTACTTGTGCAGAAGTCTCAGGTTGGAGAAAAAAAAACATGTACAGTCCCAGTTGTCAGCAGCATAATCTCATCATAAGCATAAAATCAGAATTTTAAAAACACATTTCCTGCTTTAAAATTATCCAAATCCAGTATAACATTGGTTAAATTACATATCAAAGGTGTGAGGTCAGAAGGCTCATTCACTGTAAAGTCTGAAGCTCAGGGACATCACTATAATGAGATCTGGGGCTGAGGGATGATGAGGTCTGAAGCTAACTATAAAATTTCTAAATCAAAAACTTTTCATACACTCCTGAGGCTAAGTCAGAAGACTCTTTTCCACACTGGAAAATGTAATTGATGCACCTTATTTTAATTTGGACTTTGACAAAAGGGCTTTAAATAAAACAGGGATCAGCTGACTGGTCAGGTCACATTTACATTCAGGAGACACTGAAGCTGAGGATAGACAGGTAAAGTTAACAAATGACCTCAATGAGAACAGCTGATTGTGGATGAGAGTCAAAGATGAATTAGCATATAAGTGTTTACACCAAGAAGTGGGTTACAGGAAGCTGAATGGGGCTCCTGTAATTATTCAAGTAAGCGCCACACAGCAGCAACATTATTATCTTCCATTTGTCAAACAAATAGTTATCATTAAGGAAGGAAATTGGGTGGCTGGACAATGTGCTTGTTTTCTAGAAGAGAATGATTTGGACCTAGTTTAAAGGGGAAGGGGGGGGGGTACTGCAGTAGATTTAGAAACATTGTTGATTACCTGCTGATGTTACAAAAAAAGTTCTCCCTGAACTTTTAAAATAAAAACAAAGGGGCTATAAAACTCCACGTTGGTATACATATCTCAGCCTGAAGGTTAGTTTGGTTGGAGTGTGGAGAAGGTATCAGCCAGTATCTTACCTGCAGTAAAAAACAGAGTCATCCCTGTTTGAAGAATCAAGCTAACAGCTACTTACAGCAGAGATTATTGCACATTTATATCTAAAACCCTGAATCAAAACGTTTCTTCCAGTTTGAGCTCATATATTGGAACATTTTACATGTCAATTACGGTATTTTGCATGAAATGTCGTTATTGAATTGAAGTGTCACTAAGAATAGTAAACAGAAGGGATGTTGATGTGTGCAACAACCTCGTAGCTATTTTGAGAAAAAATGCAAGCAAAATGACACAAAGGTACAACTCAGAAGAAAACTGAGAGTTGTATGAAAATTTTGAGGTGGTTTTAAAACTTGACATTCTAAAAGTTGCAGGCCTGTAGAAAACAGTTTTGTTTGTGTTATGCACACGTCACATCAGTGAAGGTGCAGGGCTGTAAAAACTTTTTATGTGGAAAACAAAAGAGGTTGGTCCAACTATATTCATTCTGTTTATTGATAACATTTCAATCACATCAGAATCTGCTTCAGGTCAAACTTTAACTAAGGTAAACATGTTCCTTAAAAACTTACTAAATGAGGCACACCTGATGTGGTAAAGTGCCAGTCAAGCACTGAATTCCATCATTCCCATCCCTCAATTATCAACCATGAATTATTTATTACAGATTTTCACACAAAGTTCAACAATAGCTAAGTGTTCAAAAAAAATCTACAAAAAAGCTTTTGACAGACAGTAGATCCATAATCAGCTACACCATAGAAAGCAGAAAGCTGTTCAAGAAGCCAACACCTTAATCAGGCACTACAAGGCACTAAATTGTGTTTGAAAAAGAATGTCAGAAATGAAGATATAACACACTAGCCTAGTGAACTAGACAGTCAGTTCTGCTCTGCAGACTTTGGTCTAGCCATGCTCCATTGGACCCTCTGCAGCCCACTGATTGGTCCGGTCAGTCCCATACCGGGCCAATCACAGCACTCTAATGGTTTGGTGGGTGGGATTAGCCGATGACGGCAGAGCTCAGAGTCCAACTCTGAATTTAAACTTGGCGGCAGCTCGGGAACCGTGTTTGTTTGAAACGACTTTGTCATCAATTTGGACGATTTAGATTTGGGCTTTTCTTTAAGACGTGAACAGATAGAGGCACTTAAGTCTTTTATTTTGAAAGAGGATTTATTGGCCGCTTTGCCGACAGGATATGGTAAAAGTTTAATCCACCAGCTGGTTCCGGTTATTGCTCAACGCCTCTGATTGGTCCTAGCGCTATCCAATAGCATGAGAAAACGGTTTGATTGACAACCATTTATCCCGCCCTTATGAATGAGTCGTTTCAGTGAATCGTGGCCAGACTATATATCCACATATATAGTCTGGCTTGCCAGGCTAATATAACACATCACATGTCTCACATAAGCAAACCTAATCAACCTATAATTACAGGAATTGTCTGATCTTATATTTCTGATTAAGACCTCTTGGACTAAGTGTTTGAAGCCTAAAGACATGGAAACTTCCTTTTCAAAGCAACAACTTATTGATATCTCCTCCCACTAATGGATTCCTAACATGGTCAGAATCAATATACCTAAAAGAAGCAACTTGATGGTTGACCTCCTTGAACTGTGCGGTTGTGGGCTATGCTGATCCTGAGTTCATATGCAACTGGTGTGTTCTGCTATTCTGGTTTTTATTGCTCTTATTATTTTCCCTAAATGCTAAAACACAAGGACATTTAATGAATTGAATAAGATTTTTTGTTGAACAGCTGAAGGTGATATTTTTTCTCATAACTCTCTCTGTAGTTGAATGTGTATCTATCCATCTGTCGTCCGTCCGTCAGTTTGTCCGTCCATCCGTCCGTCCTTTACTTAATAAGATGAAACATTTAGTTCAGTTTGATGCTTTTAGCTCAACAAAACAATCGATAAAAGACAGAAAGCAAACCGCTAATGTCCTTTGAGACCATTAAATGGATAGCATAGTTTTTACCTTAAGGGTTTTGATTTCTAATAAAGAACTTGACCTGTTCTTATGAATCTGAAACAACACCACCTTAAAATTCTACACCACTGACTGAGTGAAGAGTGAAAAAAATGACTTTTAATCTATCTTGTGCCATTATGTTTAATAAAAACCCAGTTAAAGTTCATCTTTATTTAAATTCAGGGCATATGTTTTTCAGCTGTTTAATGTTTTTTATTTTTTACCTTAAAAATCTTTCCACCTGCCCTAGAGATCTCAAAGTAATGTGCTGTACTGGAGCTGTCGACTTCCTGGCCTCCTGTCCAGCTGCTCTCCTCTCAGTGATGCAACAGCAAAAACAATCTTTCCCTTTTAATCAGGTTTCAGTTCGCCACTTACACAGAGAAGGACAAGAGTGCCGAGCAACAAGATCAGAGCGAGTTGAGAAATCAGGTTTTGATCGTCTCCAGGTTGTACACTAACCGACGGGTAATGCCAAAAGTGTAGAAGGCAGCAGAGCAATTGTGATTCATGTTCATGTTGATTAAAAAATATAAAGGTTCCTGCTCCCTGCTGCAAAACAAATTTAAGGATTTATTTTTTATCAGGTAGATTTTTACTGCAGTGGGGTGAATTTATGTTGCCTCTAAAATCTTCTCTATTAGAAGAGATGAAAATATACAAACAGAAAATGTTCAGGAATAATCCTGAAAACTAAATAATGGGACTACCAGTGTAGAGTTTTGTTAATCAAATAAAAGCCTGAAGGCGTCTATGGCCACATGGGGATTATCTTTGGCGGAAAAGCACAGGCAGCACACTGGGGAGTGCTTTCTGCTGCTGTTTCATGTGATGCAACAGCAGTTTCTATGACAACAATTTCTGGACAACATCTCCATTTTTATCAGTTTCCTTTGTTAAACAGCCCAACTCTTTGATTCTCTAGTTCCTGTCAGAATGGTGTATCTTAACAAAAGCTCAGGTTTCTCGATTGGACTTAGTAACTCATTTCATAGTTCAAGTCAAAATTTTGACTCGGAACGTTGAACGTTTCTCCCCAGCCTCAACTTCAACATTCAATATGCTTAAAACATGGTCAGAATGGCTATAATCTGTTTATTTGCACTTCTGATAGTTTGGATTTGATTAAATCAGTTGCACAGAGAGTATTGCACAACCTGTATATATTAGAGAACATGTTGCTACAGTGCTACAGTCTCTGCCAGCTTGTGTTACTAAACACTGAACAAAACATTTAGTAAGTCCAACTGGATTTCCAAGTAATGGATGTAAAATCAATCCAGATTCGAAGTTCCAAAGAAAAATTGGGTAGTGTTTAACCCTTTAATATCCACACCAAGAGAAAAGCTGTGAACTTTTTTTTGCAGTTTTCCTTCATTTGGGGCAATAAGGGTTATGATACAATGCAAGGTAGAAATAATCATTTTAAAGGGATACTCCACCGGTAAGTTATTCTTTGTCTATTGTCATATTCCTCAGACTTAGATAAGTGGGCAAAAACTATTTGTAAACAGCCCAGCCGTTTTCCTGATACAGCAGGCGGATATTCATGCTCCTTTAGCTTTAGCTTAGCGTAAAACACTGTAAATGAATGATACCTACTAGTATGCTACTAAGACAAGAAATGTTTTTACTAAGGATGGGCATTCAAATGAGGGAATGCTTTGAAAGGTTTACTTAGAGCCATTTTCCTATAGAAAAAAATGGCTGCATTTCAAACAAGAAGAAAAAAAAAAGGAGAGAAAAACAAAACACTTCTGTGGAAACAAGCCCTAAAAGGGATTCTGTGTAACGATTGGACACAAAAGTTTAGCTAAATTAAACTAACTGATTTGTCAAGTATCTGGATCTCCTGAACAAGCAAATCTCCTTTGCTGCAGAGTGGGTTTGTTGAAACTGAAGAGGGATAAGCAATAGAACATTGTCAGGTTGTTTGTAGGTAAATTCATGTTCATCTTCATAACCGTTCCTCTCTAAAGGTTCCTCCTGCCAATTTGTAGCCATTTTTCCAGCACGGCTCTCTGACAAAAGAACACCTGTAAAAAGAACAGCTGCCACCTTTAAGATATAAATTCTTTGATTTCACAAAGAAAAATACACAGCAACTGCTAATTATGTTTTCTTTGTTTCTTTGAAAAGAAATGATTTTCCTGGAGCTCCAGCTCTGTTAGAACTTCTTTAAAGAAAGAACAGAACCCATCCATTAATGTGTGAAGAACTGCTTATGTGCATGCATTCTCCATGTTACAGCAGAATTACCTCTTTTGCTGCACGAGGCAATATTTTCACATCTTTGCAGGAACAAATCAGCTGTTCATCGTCTTCATATGTGGGAGCACAAAACCTTGTTAGCCCCAAGCACAAAATTAAGTTTTCATAACATCGTGTATTGTTTGACATCAAAACTATGTAAAAGACAACCTGACGGTGAATAAAATGCGGAAAAATGTGCTGAGTGTCACTTCTTTATTTTTGACACCCCAAACACCTTCCATCTAAGTAGGTGCTAAGTTTGTGTTCTTGGATGTTTTAGTGATATATACTGTTGAGGAGGCATGCAACAGATCAGCACTAGCATGCTTACATGTTTAGGCTTTTGAAGCATTTATCCTCTAGACATTAGAAGCTGTAAAAAGTTCTCACTAAGGTGCAACAGGAGTCCTTTTTTAAAATTTGATTAAAACATGTTTGCAGATGAAAAAAACATTACATTTGATTATATTAATCTAACTCATTTTTTTCTTTGCAAATTAGAAAACGCGTTGCTTCATCCCATTTCTTTTCAATTGAATTATGAGCTTATTGTGCATTACTTTGATATATTTAGACAAATTAATTGCTGTATGTTAATGCTATTTTATTAGTTTTTTTTGTGGGACTTCATCTTGTTTAAATAAATGAACGAATAAATAAATGTATTTTGAACAATGCTGGTTGTGTTCCCAAATACATTTTCATGGACTTAACACAGAACAGAGATCTTGCAAAGCTCTTACATCTTCAGGTACCTCCCACAGGTAACATCTGTGTTTGTCAGTGTCACAAAAAAAGAAGTCTGTTTTAACTCACCTGGAAAGAAGGATTTGAAATCCCCTTTCCTTCCTGTCTGCGTTGGGGAATGGCATGTTTGTCTGACTACTTCATCTCCCATCATCGCCTCGATGAATTTGCAACCAGTAGCTGTCTAGTTAGCCCCCACTCTGAACTTTGTCTGCTGACGTGTCATGAAATGTCACCGAGGTTGCCTTTGTAGAATTGGTGGCTTTTCAAAGGCCGACTGAAGAGATAAGCATACCCTGCCAACCTGACTCTGGAATACAAATGCCCTTTTTAGCATTGGGGAGGTGAAAGGAGAAAGATAACAGACAGAGAGGAAATGTGTCGCAGACGAGAGTTCGGAGGAATGTGAACCTTAGGGCAAGATGTGTGTGAAGAGGGGCAAATATGACAAAAGGAATGGGGAGATAAATGGATTTATGGAGTATTGATTCAGGCATTTTTTTGTTTTTTTTTTGCTAAGTGGAATATTTTAGCGTTATCATAGAGCTCAAATATAATTGGGACTTCTTTCAGGATAACATCTATAGAAAGATTTAAATGCAGTTCCCTCAATTTTTTCATCAAAGTTCCTATTTTAACATCTAAAGTCCAGGGTTCTTTTCCCAGAGAACTTTTGGTAAATTATCATTCCTGTCGTTTGGATTTTGCATGGATCAAATCAGATTGTGGTTTAATTTTTCCAGCAGCCATTAGGTGAGAGACGTGTCCACGTGGACAGGTCGCCATGTCACAGGGCCACAAAGAGACAAACGACACTGACAACCACTGATGCACACCTGGAAATGTATTATTACCAAATAACCTAACAGGTTTCTGCTCCCAACAGCATGTAAGACAATCAAGACAATCTTCAAGAAACTCCTGAAGACCCAGATCTTCAGAGAACATCTTCTATAGCAACCTCTGTACTCTCTTTATGCACTTCCCTCTATGCTTGTATTCTTTTCCTCACTGTCACCTCAGAGACTGACCAGTGTTCATCAGTCTAAGTAGTTTGTTGTTTGCCTCAATGGTAACTTCTTGATTACATTATCATTTGTGAATTGCTTTGGATAAAAGCGTATGCCAAAAACATCAACATAAACATGTAACTCATGCAAAAGCTATTACATTTATGTTTAGTATTACTGTATATATTTGTACTAAAAATGTGCAGTAAGAACTTTTAAAAATGGAGGTAAATTAGCACAATTAGAAAAAGGTTTTTCATGCTTCATAAAATGCAATACGTAACTGTCCTTTCCTGTGCATTAAGATGAATCTTGATTGCAAGTGCAATAAATTAGAAAATCTTCTTTTTACTTCCCCCCTAAAATATTTTTGCCCTCTTCTGCATTCCTCTGTGCAGTAATAAAAACCTTTGAGTGTCATTAAGTTTTTCTCATTCTGATGAACATGTTTTGTTTAGAACTCTTTTTAATAATACTTTTGTCTTCATTTTAATTCTCATTTTACATATTCACCCACTCACTATGTAACATTACATGAATCTAAGCTGTAGAATCAATTAAAGCTTTTATCAAAAATACTTTTTAAAAACTCAAACATTTCACTGTGTTTGCGGGAATTTACTTTGTCTGGTTGGAAAACTTTCAAATACAAAGATAAAGGACAGTTTGCAGTGTGGATGCACAATGCAGGCATTTTATTTTTGAAAAATTAAGTTAAGTGAGCCAATTACACAAAACTCTACATTACAACAACCCCCCTTACAATTTGTTTCAAGCTGACTTGCTTTGCATTTACTGCATGGTAACAGATGGTCACATAGCTGATTTATCAGATGCATGGTTTCAACCTTTCACACTGACTTTCTTGCATGTTCAGCAGACAAGGTGACCATCTTCAAAAAGCCTTCGCTCAGCACTTTTATAAAATTTAAAACACAAACACTTCAGGCTTAACTCCCTTTGAAGGCTGAAAAAAACTAAAGAGCACTTTCTCACTGCCTTTTATCTCACAGTAGTGAAGCCTTTTTATGTTAAATTAAGATAGTAGAGAGCAAACATCACATTAAAAGATGAGAAAATGCTTAATACTACAGCAGATTGATGCAAATATGTAAAAGAAGCAAAAGGAGAGCTCATATAATGAATAGATGAAAGAAAATTTGTGGTAAAAATGTGGAACAGAGGAGCAGCATGGTATAAACAGCGTACTGTGTTGCTTTTCTCTGATTTTACAGGATATTTCACTTTTATTTTGGGATGCAAAATAAAATACAGAAATCAGTTTATAACAGAGAAGCAGTCAAGCTTTAAACATTCTGTAAACTTTTTTTAAGTACTCACAAATTAGGGATGGCCTTGGCTGTTGGCTGAGTGAACAAGGATGCTCATCCTGATTGGAAGGTCAGCAGCTCAATCCCTGACTCCTGCATGTGCCGAAGCATCCCTGGGCAAGATGCTGAAGCTGGTAGCAGTCCCTGTCAGCCTACTGCTACTCCTCGAAAAAAAAAAAGAGGATGGATCAAAAGCAGAAACAATTTTCCTAAGAGATAAATAAAGGGAATAATATAATTTTGAAATAAAAACAAAACAAAACAGTAAACATGTTCTTGTCCAAAACCTTTTATACCATTAAATTCACATTACATGTTTGTTTGTTTTTTACATGGAATGAAAATTCCACAAAAATGTTAATTTGCAAAAATATGCACAAAGTAGCAGGAAACTGGAAGGTCTCAGATCTGAATGGCTGAGAAGAAGTGTGTTAGGATAAGTCTCCTCATGATAAATAACTTAAATATTTATAAAATATTTACAAGTGTGGTAATATTTTGGCGTTATTTCATTTTTTAGCTTCAGAACCACTTTTTTTTTTTTACTCCATCATTCTAGAAAACGCTCTGGAATATTTAAAATCAGCTAAAGGCCCAACTATTTTCAAGGAGTTTTTGTGTTGAATCCTGCAGTTTTGAGAACATCCTTTGTCTTCTTTGTGTTTTTTGTTGTGTTAATCCATTTTATGCCTGTTGTTTTAAATGTTATACAGATAAAAATACTTGACATTTATCAGTTTGTGTTATTATTTAGTTTAATGGAAAACCTTTTTCTATTTCACCTTTATTTATTCATGTTAGTCTCATTGAGACCCATAGTCTCATTTTCATGAGAGACCTGTTCACAAAACACTGATATTAAAAGATAAAAACACACGTATAAAACAACACACACACACCAAGATACGTGTTCTTCTTCTGCTCCAAAACAAAGTGTTAGATCTCAGATATTGCTGTGCACGAATCCATGACACAATCAGGAGTTTTTAAACACATGAAACAGAAGTTTGGCTTATTTTATCAGTGATTTCAGCAAAATGCAGCAGGATGACAGAAAGTGGAAGTAACAACTTTGGTAGAGGTGAGAGAAAACAGACATATTACAACATTATGGACAAAATCAGTGTTCAGATAAAAGCGTGTTTTGGTTATTTTGGTTTTCATGGCTACGTTTTCATGGTTTGGTTACCTGTACTATATTTTTAAATGTCACAAATTGATGACGCCATATGGATGCAGCCCATCCAAATATGCAAAGATCTTTGTTAGAGTAAAGGCTGATCTCATGGGACTGTGCAGCTTCCAAACCGTAAACCTCCTTGACAACTTCTGAGCCTTTTGGCCCAGAAGGTGAGGCTGGCGTTCGCTCTGCCAGCTACAACAGCATCTGAGGAAAGGTCATCCTCTGCATTGAAAAGACTAAAAAACATAGACTTGGACAGGACCAATCCTTGGAGATCATCAAGCAGTCAGACTTTTAAAAATAAAAACCAACAAGGAGGATTTTTACAACAGAGTGACAGAGAAATTTATGCATTAGAATAGGGGCATGGGCCTTATTATAAACAAAAGGAAGATAATACGCAATTTTCAATTTGAACAAAAACAAAAAACATTTAACAAGATCAAATTTGACCTTATATTAAATGTTTTTGGTTTTCTTTCTAGTGTTTTGTTGAACAGTGTGGAATTAAGTGTGGAATAAAAAAGACAGGTTTGCATGCAACACGTTTATTTAGCCAGCAGATATTGCTGTAATGAGATGTTTTGAGCGTTGTTGCAAATTATTAGATTTCCTCCATTCCTGCCATCACCATGAAGAACTGACAAATTAATCATTTTTCTACATGATTGGCTGAAAAGTATCAGTGCTTCAATAAGCTCCATCTGGCCATCACTAACTCAAAGAGCTACTGGCTGAAACCCATCAACAACCTGTGACTGAGGGTTCTGCAATGAATAAGCTGCAGATGCCCAGTTAGTATGCAGCAGTGTGTGATTAGATGATTGCTCCCAGGTGTGACCAATCAGCTACATGCAGCAACACTCAGTGGGCGGGGCTCAGGGAACCAATTCATCTGCAGTGGGAGGCAAAGAGAGGTAGGAGCCCACAAGCCCAACACATTTTGCTGGTGGATGTGATTCCATAAAAAGAATCATGTAATACCGAATTGACAGCAGTGTACAGGTTTATAAAATCAACCATGTTGCGTTAAGACATTTTGCAGATTGGAGTCAAAAGCAGCAAATAAAGGTCGTTTCAGAATTTGCAATGAAAGTCACAGCAAAAAGGAAAATACTTTAAATTCAAAGGGATCAAAAAGATTGTAAATTTTACTGTAACCTATTGACATTCATAGAGTCCTCTCTCATGGCCCCCAAAAAAAGAAACATAGAGAGAGAATAAAGGGTAGATATTACAAAAGAGGAGTACACAGCAGTTTGCCTGAGGGCAAAAACGATCAAACTTCAGAACTTTACTCCATCCAGCTCAGTGATACTGAGAGCAGGTTCCTCAGATTTCCCCCCCTCATGCGTCCTATGATGCATATTAAATCAGCTGGTGAATAATAAAGCATATCTCACATAAATGAGTGAGACATGCTGAATTCTCCTCAGGTTTAAATGACGTGAATATTAAAGCAACTCAAGGTTACAGAGACACTGCAGATCAGGAGGAGAGGTGAAGAATTCTAAAACCTGAAAGACAAAGACGTAAAACAGGAGGCTTTCCTTGAAAGGAAGATAAGTTAAATTTGCATGAGGGGTGACCAAGTAATTGTTCAGCTGACGTCTGAAAACAGGGTTAGTGAGGGGTAATTAAACTGCCAGCGCTGCCTGGCATGTCACATCAGATGCTTTATAAAAACTGTAATTCATCATTAAACAAAACCACACGGTTGTTGCAAGATGCTTAAAATATTCTTCATATCCATTTCCTGCTGAGCCACACAGGATTGCATCTAAAAGGACTGATTTGTAGAACTAGACATTAAACAAAACTTCCTCTGCTCACAAAATTTCTGCTGATCTTTAATCCTGTTTGGCTCGATAAGGAGGTGGAACCTATTTGTATGGTCATCTGATGAGAAGAATAGAAAAGAAACTACCTGTATTTTCCCTCAGTGGGAAAAATCAGGTGTACCAGCAACAAAGTGACAGACAAGTCGAAGCATGCAGATTCACACAAGGGTAAAACAAGACAAAAAATAGAAAATAAGTAGAAGATACTGGACATTAAGGGCAAATTTAAAGCTTAGAAAAATAATTAAATACTGCCCAATCATTAAAAATAGCATACTCAGATTCAGGTTCAAAGAAATGTGCAACTGAAGGAATATTGTTACTATTATAGGACGGAATAGGAAACGTGCAAGTGCATAAAAGGAAAAACTGTGCAAATAACAGTAAGGATGAGAGGGGGTGGGGTGGTAAAAAGGTTATTTAACATATATTTAACATATATCTAACCCTATATATATATATATATATATATATATATATATATATATATATATATATATATACACGTATGTTGCCACTGTGGTGTAACTCATACTCTCCAGATGTGAACAGCTTCATCTGCTTTAAAGATGAAGGAGTAGAACAATCTTAATTATAAGTTACACCAGATCAGTATAATTTGAATCATTTTAATTGTCTAAAACAGCCGTTTAAACAGCATAATGAACATAATTTCTATTAAATACTGCCATCACAGTGAACAACCCTCCCTTGCGACATCAAAATGCTGGAACCTACATTTTCCATTATGTCTGAGAAGAGCATTTCACACGCTGGGAGAAATATGCTTTCTCTTTCCCAGAATTCACAGAGGGGAGAAGTGAACAAGTGGAAATGGACTGGCACTAAATTACTGCGAGATTGAGGGGGTTTTGGAGTCATGGGGGGGAAGCATGCAGCAGATAACTGATCAGAATAAAACCTTCATGTTTTCAAATAGGTATTTCTCCATGCTTCAGCACCGCTTCCAATTCTGGCTGGAGGTTCAGGCCAGATGACATTATCTGAAGTGTGTAAATAAGATTCAAATGTATGGAAGGAAAGCTCTCTTAGTATGTGTCTTTGACCCAAACAGTTGGGTAGCGTTTTAATCATTCATTTTATTTATAACTTTACATTATATTTCCTTTTCTCAGGCTCTCTGAAACTGAACTAAAGCTTTTTCAAAGAAAACAATGAGTTTATTAACGCTGCCTTTGCTTTGAAAACTATTCTTATACTGTAGTTAGAAGATACATATTTTCTGATGGAAGTTGCAACATGCAAGTAAAAATTTATGTATAACAGTGGCTAAATAATTATGTGATGTCATAGCAAAATGTTTCTATAAAATAAAACTTGTGTGACACAGAAAATACAGTAACATTACTTCAATTAATGGCTCAACCATCTATCCATTTTCACTTATGGAAGATTGGGCTGTGGAGGTCACAATTCCAGGAGGAAATCCAACTCCTTCAGGGAGATCCAAATATGTTCCTAGACCAGAGAGGATAATCCCTGCAGCATGTCCTGGAGCTTCATTCTAGTGACCAGAAAACCTCCACAGGAACAGGAAGGCAACCAGGAGGTATCTATAGTCAGATGCCCAAGCCACCTTAGTTTTGATGACAACTCAACCCCTGGAATGATGGTCTTCCTCATCGTCTCATGGTGACACTATTTGGGTTTCAGAGATGTAGACAAATGTAACTACCGTAATAATTTTGTCGGTGAAGGTTCTCAGTCATCCAGGTGTAGGTTTACAAAAGTTGAGTCATGTCAGCTGGACTTCTTTCTTGTTTATGCAAAACATTTCACCAGTCATTCCAAGTGGCTTCTGCAGTCAAGGTCAAGGAAAGTTAGTGGCCACAAATTCATCCTCCAGGTTAGTTTCTGTCCTGAGTACGCCTATTAATGGAACAAAGGAAGGCCCCAGGTGTGTGCAGACTCACATCTTGACTGAGTCTTCCAACAGAGTAGGTCCTTAGGTGTGTCCAGCCTGGTAGAGACGTGACTTGGGCCTGATTTCAGGGAATGGTTGAAAGGGCAGAACGACACATGGAAGAGAGGTTCTGCCTCAGGCCTCCACATCTGTTGAGGGACGGATTGTTTATTTTCACGTGCAAAGCTTCCTGAACCCCTCTTTTTCTTTTTTTAATCCATTATTTAGTCAGGTAACATCCCATTTAGATTAAAAATCTGTTTTCCAAGGGAGACCTGAAAAGCAGTTGGGGGTTTGATATCATCCTACACCCCACAATCAAATATAACAGTGCCACAAACAGAAATATTTGTATGGCAGCTGATAGACACAAATTGGGTGATACACACTTCTCTGCAGCTCAGTGGCACCGTCACATTATTCAAAATGTGAAACAATGAATTACAAATGTTTGCAACAGGACTGAGGGTGAATAAGCTCCCAAGGTCCCCTTCACTGTTCAGCAAAACCAAAGCCCCTGCTAGAACTGCACGGCCTCATTGTCTGACTTCAGGGGAAATCAAATCAATCATTAAAATGAAATAGGGTTGCACAATTTCCAGGCCATTGTTTTTGTAATTACAGGTTTTAATTTAATATAATGTAAAATCTCTAGCTGTGTGCCCCCTTTGCTACAATGGAGTAATCCATCCACCCACCAGCTCATTCAAGAATCTGACAGAAAGCGCTGGTTCCCGGCCCACTAGCCTGTGGAGAATCGATTGGCTCTGGCTGGGGAGAGAAAGGCAGATCATACTGAAGGATTTGCAAAAGGCAACCCACCACAGACACACACACACACACACACACACACACACACACACACACACACACACACACACACATGCACGTGCACACACATGCATGCGCGTACACACACTAACACAGAATTGTGTTGCTATGGAATAAGTGTCAGAAAGCAGCCTCACATGCAAAAACTGACATTTTTGCAGGAAATCATAAATAGCATGATTTGATTTTTACATTTAAGGAAGATACATGATCTGAAGTATACTATCTTAAACTTTAGTTAAAAAAACTATTAAAAATGAAAATACAATTTTTCAAACTTTGTCATACATTTGAGTCTTTGAGTTTGTTAATGTTTTGAGTTTTGGATTGAATATGGTCAGCCTGACTTCCTGTTTTATTTTGTAGAGTCTGTTTCTTTGTCCTGTCATTTTCATCCTCTTTCCTCCGAACATCTGTTCATCGTTTTGTAATGAAAAACTAAACTGGCTCCTGAGTGACTCATTTTCAAGGCTGTCTCGAGCAAAGTGGCAGACCATGTATTTTGAAGTTGTTACTGAATTTATGACACTTGTTGCTGCTTTTAACCATGGAAAAAATGACAATGTTCAGTAAATTCATTCTCTAAAAGATCATGAATCAAAAATGATCAGTTATGTTTTGTTTTCTATCTGACTTATTTTTGTACAAAAGAAAATTTGACAAGTTTTAGTCAGGTTTTTGATGTACATATGTTGTACAGTTTTTAAGGAAGTTTTTATCTGAATTATAATCACAGATTGCGACAAATTTTGGATCCAAGTTTTTGAAATTTCTTACTTTCTTGATGTTTGTATCACCACCACAGTCCAAATCAATCAGCTAATGCAAAAACCGTCTTTTATTCAAAACAGTAATGTAAAATCTGTTAATCTGTGCAAAGAGCAAGAATGTTTAAGCAGCAAACACCAGCAGTGATGTTCTCCTGACCATCACACATCCTTATTAAAGATGATCAACGCTGCATCAATGGCAGTGAGATAGAGAATTTATACAGTGTTTAATTTATTGATCTGAGTCAGCTTGATGTGTGTGATTTCATATTAACGGCACAACTCTCAGATGGCACTTAATTTGGTGTTATAAGACTCACTAACAGGAACACAGCTGTGCTGCCTCATCAGCCATGCTGAGGGAAGAAGAGGGAGAGCGAGCTGGGACCCTGACAAATCAGCTGCAAATGACAAGACCGATTTGATTTTTCATTTCTGGCACGGGAGAGAGGGCCACATTTTCAAGCTGAAAGTGGGTATTGGTGCATTAATTCATTAGCCTGAAATATAACTTCAGGAGGAGTTTGGAGTTGTTATCGTTGCTCCGGGGAGAAGCAGCGCTGCGCTGGGCCACAAGCTTTGATGAAAACACTAGCTGAGGTTGTCCAAACTGAGTGAAAGCACACACTGACTGGCTTCTATAGCTGTCCATTTTCCCAGACAGTCATGCTCTATGGTCCTCTGATTTTAAATATAGAAGACTGTACGTCAAGAACAAATGAAGGGAGGACAAACTAGAGCTGTTATCAGTAATAAGACCTGCTATAAACAAAATTCATAAATGATCCTGACACTTTATTATATTTGCCTTTTTTAATTGAGTTTTAACTTTATTCATTAGACTTCTTGTTGTGCTATAAAACAGTTCCTTCTATCGTGACCCTTTATCATCTGTCCACCAGCATACAGATTCCACTCAATAGTTAATGAAGCAGAAACCTAAATGCACGGAGCTCTGTGAAGCTGTAGAGCAGGAGAAGGCACACTTATGTTTCCAGATGTCTAAAAACAGTCTGAAGGATCAGTTAAAGAGCCACACAACTTGGGTACATGCTAACCACTTTTATCATGCATCTTATGCTGCTGAAAACAATTTTTGGCTTGAGAAAAGCTTGTTGTGTTTGGCTCATAAAGCTGCACATTATGGATGGTGGACTTAGTAAAAATTGATCTCATAGACTCTTTGCAGGAAGAAAATATAAAGTTTTACTATCACAAGTTATATTCCCTGCAGTATCTGAGGTTTTTTTGAACATGTGAGCTCATTGTTAAAGCTTCCAGTATGAATGGATGCTTCCTAAAATGAGCTTGATTTTGTTGCTTTGCACAATGCTTCGAGATGACTTGTGCACAATGAACAAGTCATCTCGAAGCATTGTTGCTTTGTACAATGCTTCGAGATGACTTGTGCACAATGCACAAGTCATCTCGAAGCATTGTTGCTTTGTACAATGCTTCGAGATGACTTGTGCTGGGAAAAAACTGAATGAACCCGATTTATGTCTCTGTGCTGAAGCAGTTTAAAACAAATTGCAAATGGCATTCAGAAGGAATTTTCCAAAATGTGTTGAAATGTCGCTGAAGGGATCTGATTTTCCTCATGTAAGTTGAAGGAATTCATTGTTTTTGTCACTGGAATTTTGAGCATGTCCAAAAAAACCTTTACTACAAATTTCCTCTCAAAATAGTCCTCGTAGGCATCTGGAAGCTGGTCTAATGTTTCGCTGTTCTCGGTTTTGTTTTTGTGAGTCAAAAAGTGTGAGAAATGTGAGAAAGGTTTGGGAGGGACTGGACTAAACTCAAAAGTAAAATGAGGGTAAACAAACTGAGACCTAATTAAGACAATTTGTGACTAAGTTGTAACAAGAAAATTTGCACACCAGTCTGTTCCTAATAACATCATATGCCCTCACATGACACAGCCATATATAAAGGTCTTAAAAATGTACTTTATGAACTATTTCAGTCATCACATGTTCTTGCTATGCATCTCCAGGTAGTTGCTAACAGTCGCAGCTATGATGCAATATTT
The DNA here is from genome assembly GCA_006937965.1 of Callopanchax toddi. NCBI lineage: Eukaryota > Metazoa > Chordata > Actinopteri > Cyprinodontiformes > Nothobranchiidae > Callopanchax > Callopanchax toddi. The sequence goes on along the minus strand of SSNR01000166.1, from coordinate 289,676 downwards.
TGTTTAATGTCTGAAGCAAATTTCTGTCAGCATGACATTTACTAACTCAATAAATAAAACTCAGTGCCCATTTAGGGCCAAACACTTTAACTTTAGACGCACCAGTAGTTTAATTGGTAACACTTCATAATAAATGCCACAAATATATAGTAAAAATGAACAAAAAAGTCAAATAAGTATAGGTGACTTGAAGACAAACCGTGGTTAATGGTCATTTGTTGCAAACTTTTACACCAAATTTAGCTGAATGTTTATGGACAGTTTTAAACATTTTCAAGCCAGAAATGCTCAGTAAAAAGAATTTGTGCAGCTTGACGTCACCTGAAAACAATGATAAATGAATAATCATAACTGTGAGGGTCAGCTGTTGTTACCGTAGTAACCAAATAGACTGATCCAACCGGCTGACATGAGGAGGGAATAAGAAGTAAATGTTTAATCAGTGGAGGTTTCCACTTTTTATTGTACATCAAATCATTTTAATACATTTCTACTTTATAAGAAGTAAAATTCAATGTTACTATTAAATATCATTCAGCATCCATTGATTTACATGAGGAGTTATAATTTGTGCATTTAAACATTTTATTTCTGCTTCCTGTAACCTGATAAATTTGGTTAATTTGACTAAATAAAACTCTAAAGAGCCTAAAGTCCCTGAGCATGACCTCGACATAAATGATAATGTAAAGCAGAGGGACTGATTGTACATGCATCCTTTCTGGATTTGAAAGTGAAATCACAGCAGATGGTTATCGTAGCCTTTTAGCTGGATGAGTCACTCAGGAACAGTAAAGCCTGTGGAAGTCTCAGACACAGTGTTAATATAACGGTGAGTCATGGAGGCTCTCTGGTTTCATGTGACGATGGAAAAGATAAAGTCTGGTTCAGTGTTTTGATTAGTGACACAGCGACACATGACTGCTTTCAGGTGTTTTTCTTCTTCTACTGAGCTGGCTTTTAAATAATACATGTGATTTTCAGCTTGTAGAAGGAAAACATTTTGAAATAAAAAGAAAGAAAACATGTTATTCATGGATCTCTGTGTTTGATGTTCAAACTTAAGCAAACAATGAAGATGCTCAATCAAAATTTCAGCTTTTCAAAATAAAATAATTTTTGACTCAAACAAAACTCACTTATTAAAAAAAACTTTTTTTTCTTTTTGAAAGAAAAACTTTTTGATTAAAATTAAAAATATATAATTTGATTTGATCAGTTATTCAGCCATTAATAGGGAAAAAAATAAAGGTTTTGAGGTAAGTTGGAGATGGTTTTTGTTTGCAGTTTTTCAAAATTTGGTTTCACCTTGGAATTTTTGTTTTTTGTTTGAAGAACCTTCTTTTTGATTGATTAACAAAGACACAAAACAATCTTCCAAGCTGCCCTTTCTTTTTTGAAAACCATTCTTCTTTATAGTTAGAAGTTACATAAAGATGCAGTCTGGAGAATTTGAATGAGAGAGAACTTTTTGAATCTAATGTACCAAGGCCCCATGCAAAACATCCCTTCTCCCCCCTCCCACTCCCTCAAACCCCACGTCTACAATTGTGCACGCCATCACTTCATTCTCTAATGCATTTTTTTGCCAAGTTCAGTCCCGTGTGTGGCCCAACCTTTACAGGTTTGCACGATGAGCATGCACATTGATTGGCAGCAGACAATGCAGATACTCAAATTCTATTGGCTTAAAAAATCAGTCAATGTGACTTCATAGGGGTCTATAGGAGGAAGGAGGGACTTAAGAAGAAGAACAAATGTTGTGGAGCCCTATCCATATACCATGGTTTAGAACTGAACTATCATTTGGAACATTTATAAAACTTTGATATATAAAAAAATGCTCCAGACTGCAGCTTTAATGTCCAACATGCGAGTTAATATTGCAATTTACCAGAGCAACTTCATCATTACTAAAACTAAAACCCCAATCCAGTGTATCCCTTGCTTTATGACTGTAAACAAGACACCAACATACGTGAACTCCTCCACTTGAGGCAAGGATTCACTCCCAACCTGAAAAAATCCTTCCACCTTCCCAGTCGAGAAAGATGGCATCAGGCTTTGAGGAGCTGATTTCCATCTGAGCTCCTTTTGTGGAGGATTTGCTTTTTTTTTTTAAAAAATTAAAAGCGATCAAATAAACTAGGTGCCTTGTCAAATTTGAACTGTAGTCTTCATAAAACTTTATGAATAATCCTAAATACATAATAGATATAGCATGATTTATTGATTTGTGTGGTAAAATTGTGTTTTCTTTATTGTCTGAAATGTGATCAATAGACAGATCTGTCAAGTTGGCATCAGTGCTTAGAAAAGCGCTTTAGTCAATAAAGCAAAGGCAGTCACTGACTTAAAGTGATGATTCTTGATTTTTCACCAGGTGTGCTCGTAAAAATGTTTGTGATGATGGATAGTTTTAATTAAAATATAATTTAACAAACACACGTGGCTGTTGTAGTGATCTGTTAAAGATCATTTCTTGATGACTCACAGCGTTAAAAATTGAACATTAGCAGCAACGTGTGACTTGATGTTTCCTGATTCTTTGTAAAATACAACTTTCCACTGAAACAACTTCCTCCCAGATCTCATAACCATGTTGTTTTTCCTTCACTAACTTTGCTGAAAGTCTTTGTGGTGGCAAAGCAAGAGCAATTTCCCAACTCCCCAGATTAATGTACTGTTTTCTGAGGACAACTTTCGATGGCCGCTGACTTTGTCCGCGCGGGTTTGATTGATTTTGTTCGCTCTTGCTGAATCAGGAGTCCTCTCACACACCAAGAACATGAACAAGTATTTCACTCATGATGCCAAACCTGCACTGCAATCATCCTAAAGGTCATAAAGTCTCAGGGACTAAAAACGCCTCTGGGAACAAACATTTCAGTGCAGCTCTTTTCTTTATAATCTTCTTTATGGTGTGATACAGCTTATTTTCATTTCCTATTTCTGTGCAACATCTAATCTCAAATCTTTGTTGTCTTTGTTGCTGTAATTTCTTATATTTACACAAATCCTGCAACCAACTGAGTTAAGTTAAGCACGCAGCACTGCACAGCTGTCATGTTTGTTTACTCTGAAGTCACGTTTGGTCTTGAGAGGTTTTGCAGGATTGACCTGGGAATGTTTGTGAGTGAAATCAGTTTGTGTGTGGTGTGCTGTCTTTGCCATGTGGCCACACATTGTAGGACCAAAACGGGTATATCTGTGATTCTTTTATCGCCATGTGTGGGGTCTCATGTTTTGAAAATCTTCTGACAATTTTAAAATCCTGCCATGAGAAGAAAAGCCTAAATGTACCTAAGAGAGAAAATCTAGCCAATTTAAAATTCAGCATTAAGCATAATCTCTCTTCTAAAACAACAGAATTTAATAGTCTATCACTAATAAAAGAATCCATCATAACAACTTTATTAAAAACTGTTAAAATCACATTTTTAATTGAACATGATCTAAACAGACACCTAGAAGCTGCTTGTAGCACGTCAGTGTAAAGAGACGTCATTTCAGAACCTTACTTCTGTCAGAACACACACATACTCTAATACTGCCAATCACCGCAGCGCAGAAGGTTCCTCGTGTCTTTGTGTTTTAGGAAACATCCACAGACTGTTGGTCTCATCATGAACGTCGGCTTTTTCTCATTTTCAAAGTCTCAAAGAGCCAAATGGATCAGAAAACTAGTTCTTCTGTACATTTTTAAAATGTTTAAATCTTTAAATACTAGAAGTGATTAAAGAAAAATGTATCTCCTAGTTGCTTTATTTGACTCAACCCTATGAATTTCTGAGAAAACTTTCGTTTGTTGCACATAAGAGTTGAACTCTGCCAGGATTGACCCTTGTCTCTGATCCTGTTATCAAGGTGTCGTGTTTGGGAACCTTATGGTTCCATCTTTGTTCTTTGCAGATGATGTGTTTCTGTTGCCATCTTCAAGCCACAACCTTCATTGAGTACGTACTTGTGAATCAGCGCCACAAAATCTGAGGCCAAAATCCTCAACAAAACAAAAGTGCTGCAGGTTTGAAGTTAGTCTCTGAAGTGGCTTTTTGCTCCGCTAATTCTCAAAAAGAGAAGACTCAGAAGACTGAAAGCTCTCTGGATTTATTTAGATTCAGGTCTGAACAAGAGCTCAAATAAAATCCAAATGGGTGCTTGAACATGGTCAGTAGGATGAATATTAAAAGTAGCTTCTTACATGCACAAACACTGAAAACGTGTTGCCAACATTTTTGACCGTCCAGGCAGTGACCTGTACTTGCTGATATCACTTTTAGATGGGAATACATCTGGAAACATCTGGTTCCTGTCTAAACGTCCAACTCCTAGAAAGCTTTCATGCTTTTTCAACTAAATTTAAACTTACAAGAAGTGATGCTGAGGCTGCTTGAACAGAACTTTTGGTCATTTTATTGAAGTCACTTCACCCCAAGTGTAGAAGTTTAAATATATTGGTGTCTTTTAATGGCAAGTAACAGTACGCTGGAGTGGGAGATGGACAACAAAATCCTTTCATCTGCAATAATGAACTCATAGCATGTCTGCATTCTGACCCTAGGGTCATGAGATCTGGACTGGGACCAAAAGATTTTGAACTGAAATACGTGAAGCTGAAATGAGCTTCCTCCATAGGGTGGCAGGGTTCAGCTTTGTAAGATGAGGAGCTGCATTATCGGGGGAACTTGGTGTAGAGCTGCAGCTCCTCCTCATCAAAAGGAGTCCGATGAGGTGGTTCTTACCTCCTGGCTGTCTCACTCTGGAGGTTTTCTGGGTACATCCCATTGAGAGGACACATTTTTAGTTTTGGAACAACATGGAATCCCTCAGCATGAGCTAGAGTTTGTCTCTGTTGGGGATGGATGATGGATGGATGGAGTAGCACAGTAAAGCCGATCGTCTGATTCCAGCTCCTGCTGGGTCATTATGTTGTTGCATCCTTGGGTTCTTTATGAGATGCTCCACCTTCCTGTGTGTGAATGTTGGTGGTGGTCAGAGGGACTGATAGTGCAAAATGGCAGCCTCAAATCTGTCAGACTGCCCCAGGGCAGCTGTGGCAAGCAATATAGTTTGCTACCACTGTTATATCCTGTGTGTTGTGTGTGGCTAACCTCATCATCCTCAGGGTGCGACAGGCAGGGCAGGTGTGGATCCCAGCTGCTCCTCATTTGATCATCAGAGAAGTTATAAGGAGGAGCCGGTTCCTGTGCTTGACGCCAGAGGATTAACGCTTTTCAGTGTGGTAATCAGGCTTCCTTGGTGTCCAGTATCTATTCCTGGATTGACTTTAACCTTCTGCCTTTCTCTCGTCCAGCTTTTGCTCCTGGATCCCCTCCGGTAGACCGGCTAAGCCTTCCAGTCCGCCAGAACCGGAGCTCCCCTCCGCTCCTCCTAACTTCTCCAAAGAAACCCGGAGACCCTGTGGTCTGCTCCTGTCTGTCCACCCTCCAGCATTCCGACTCTTGCCGCCACAACCGCTCCCCAGGATTACACATACTCCTTCCCGGGACCCATCCTCTCCTGGAGACTGTAAGAACCCGCTTCCTTCCTGGTAATCAGCACCTTATCCATTCCTTTCACCAGCTCATCATTAACTCTGACCTTCCCTCCTAGTTTGGAACCCGGACCCGAACCCGAGCCTCCGCCTGGGCCTCTAAATAAACTTTGTTCCTTTACCTCTTTATTCCCGAGTCTGTGCGTGTTATCTGCTTAGGAGTTTTTCGCTATGGATGTAACAGAATCCTCTGGCCTTGACGACTCCGCGAAGCACGTACAGACTAGACTCAGCGAGCAGGAAGCGCTCCTGGGTCGTCACGACACGGCTCTCCACGCAGTTCTCGGACAGCAGAGCACCCTCCTCGACAGCTTTAATCAGCTCCGTCGTTCTTTTCAGGAGATGGAATCCAAGTTTCTGGATCTTGCTTCAGCTCAACACCGTGAAGCCCCGGCTGCGGCTCGAGCCTCCACTTCCTCATCCCGGCCCGCAGCACTGACCCCCTCCTCAGCATCATCAGCTGTTCGCCCCGGCTCTTCCGCATTCCTCGGCCCCACGGGAAAGGAACCGCCCACACCCGGTCCCTTTTTAGGAGAACCTAGTAAGTGCAAAGGCTTTCTTCTCCAATGTAACCTGGTTTTCAGCCAAGCTCCATGCTCATACCCTACCGATTTCAGCAAGATAGCCTTTGTTATCGGCTTACTTAAAGACAAGGCACTTCACTGGGTGCAGGCAACTATTGATGAGGAGGATTTGCCCAGTTATTCTTATTCTGAGTTCATCGAACTCTTTAAGCTGACCTTTTATCCCATGGTCAGTGAAGAGGAGACCACCAAGGCCCTCCTGAACATAAGACAGGGTAACCGTTCCGTTGCAGATTTAGCTATTGATTTTCGCATCTGTGCTAATGAGTCTGGTTGGAATGAAACCGCCCTTAAAGGCGCATTCAAACACGCCTTAAACGATAGGCTCAAGGATGAGTTAGCTGCCCGAGATGAGCCAGAGACTCTCGATGACCTGATCTCCCTAGCCACCAGGGTCGATAACCGCATGAGAGAACGGTTCAGAGTCCGGTCCATGCCCAGTTCCCAAACACCTCGGGGTCATGCAAGGGTCGTCAGTCTGGGTCCTAGCCCCACCGGCCGCTCTCTCCCTCAACTCTTGCCCCCACCAGAACCCATGCAGGTAGACCAGGCCAAGCTTCCCCCAGAGGAACGACAACGCAGGATTTCCTCTGGTTCTTGCCTCTATTGTGGCTCCCCTAACCACTACCTTTCTTCCTGCCCGGTTCGCCCAAACGCCCCGGCCCGCCAGTAGTACAGGGAGTACTGGCGGGCGTGTACAAAGCAGGTTCTATTTCCCGTCTGACCGTCCACTCCTCCCTCAGGATCAACAACCGGATCTTCCCAGTTCTGTCTTTAATCGACTCAGGTGCTGAACAGAACCTCATCAGTCCCACTCTCATTGCTCAATACAACATACCTGTCCTGGATCTCCCAGCCCCCATCCCAGTCGCAGGCTTGGATGGCAGCCCTTTAACTACCATAACCCAGCAGACTGAGCCCCTCTCTTTTATAGCCTCAGGCAACCACCATGAACTTATAACATTCCTCGTCTTCCCTACAAAGAACTCTCCGGTGGTTCTGGGCTACCCCTGGCTCCAGAGACACAACCCCCACATCGACTGGTCCAATTCGCGTTTTGAGTCCTGGAGTCCCTCCTGTCTGATTAACTGTCTGCAGTCGGCCCCATCAGCTCTTCCCACTGGTTGCACCATACCCGCCTTTTCCCCGGACCTCTCCTCTGTCCCCAAGGACTATCATGACCTCCACCCGGTTTTTAGCAAAGATCTGGCTCTCTCCCTACCTCCTCACCGTCCCTATGACTGCGCCATTGACCTCCTCCCTGGCGCCCCGCTTCCCACTGGCCGTTTATACAACCTCTCCAGACAGGAGCGCATCGCTATGGAGACCTATATCAACGACTCCCTACAGGCAGGACTCATCCGTCCCTCCTCATCTCCTCTGGGGGCAGGCTTCTTCTTTGTTGGGAAGAAAGATGGGACCCTCCGCCCATGCATCGACTACAGGGGTTTAAACCAGATCACTGTCAAGAACAAATATTCATTACCCCTCATCACCTCATCATTCGAACCTGTTCAAAAGGCTTCCTACTTCTCTAAGTTGGATCTTCGCAACGCCTACCATCTGGTTCGCATCAGAAAGGGGGATGAATGGAAGACGGCCTTCAAAACACACTGTGGCCACTTCGAGTACCAGGTTATGCCTTTTGGACTGACTAACGCCCCTGCAGTATTCCAGAATTTGATTAATGATGTCTTACGTGATTTCCTCAACATCTTTGTTTTTGCCTATCTAGATGACATTTTAATCTTTTCTAACACCTGGGAGGAGCACAAGCTGCACATCAGGAGGGTCCTGCAGCGGCTTCTGGAAACCGGTTGTACGTGAAGGCGGAGAAATGCCTTTTTCACGTTCGATCCATAACCTTCCTTGGATACGTTTTTGAGGGTGGACAGATGAAGACGGATCCAAGCAAGGTACTAGCTGTCGACAAGTGGCCCATCCCCAAGACCAGGAAGCAGTTGCAGCGCTTCCTGGGCTTTGCCAACTTCTACAGGCGCTTCGTCCGGGACTACAGTATCATTGCAGCACCACTCTCTGCTCTTACCTCCACCAAGCGTCCATTTGTCTGGACCCCAGCTGCAGAACATGCCTTTTCCTCCCTCAGGAAGAGGTTTGTAGATGCCCCGGTCCTCATCCATCCTGATCCCTCAGCCCAATTCACGCTGGAGGTTGATGCTTCTGAGACTGGCGTAGGAGCTGTGCTATCCCAACGTTCCAGTGCGGACCAGAAACTGCACCCCTGTGCCTTCTTTTCCAAGCGGTTCACCCCCACGGAGGGACGTTATGACGTTGGTGATCGCGAATTGCTAGCCATTAAACTCTCCTTGGAGGAATGGAGACACTGGCTAGAGGGAACAGAACTCCCGGTCATCGTCTGGACTGACCACAAGAATCTGTCCTATCTCCAGACCGCCAAGAGGCTCAACCCCCGGCAGTTCAGATGGTCTCTGTTCTTTTCTAGATTCAACCTAGCCATCACCTACCGACCCGGATCTAAGAATACCAAACCGGATGCCCTTTCCCGGCAACATGCCCCCGACGACACTCCAGAAGAGGTCAGCACCATCCTTCCTCCTTCCTGCTCCATTGGAGCTGTTTCCTGGACTCTGGAGACAGTCATCCGCAGGGCGCTGCAAACCGAGCCTGACCCGGGCAATGGACCCCCCAATCGCCAGTATGTCCCTACCACTGTCCGTTCCCAGGTTATTCATTGGGCCCACACCTCTAAGTTCTCTTGCCACCCAGGGGTTAGCCGCACCATAGGGTTCCTTCGGCGTTATTTCTGGTGGCCATCCCTGAACAAAGATGTGGCAGAATATGTGGCTGCCTGCAACGCCTGTGCCCGGAGCAAAAACACACATCGCCCCCCTTCAGGGTTGCTGCATCCCCTTTCCATCCCTAGTCGTCCATGGTCGCATATTGCCTTGGACTTTGTCACTGGCCTACCTCCCTCCAAGGGCAAGACTGTTATCCTGTCTGTCATTGACAGATTTTCTAAGGCCTGTCACCTCGTGGCTCTTAACAAGCTTCCTTCTGCTGCTGAGACCGCCAGACTGGTATTTTACCACGTCTTCAGACTCCATGGGATCCCATCTGAGATCGTCTCTGACAGGGGGCCTCAATTTGTCTCCCAGGTCTGGAGGGACTTTTGTTATGCCCTGGGTGCCAAGTCCTGCCTGTCGTCTGGTTTCCATCCTCAGACCAATGGTCAATGTGAGCGTCTCAACCAGGAGCTTGAGGATGCCTTGCGCTGTGTTTGTGCCTCTAACCCCACCTCCTGGAGCACTCATCTGCCCTGGGTTGAGTACGCCCACAACACCCATGTCTCAGCTGCCTCTGGGCTGTCCCCTTTTGAGGCCTCCCTTGGCTACCAGCCATCCATTTTGCCTTCTTCCTTCCCAGACCCTGTCCTTCCTTCTGTTGGGTCCCACCTCCGTTCTTGCCGCAGGGTCTGGGACCAGACTAAAGCCGCTCTTCAGCGCACCTCCGCCAGGAACAAGGAGATTGCGGACCGGCGACGGATCCCGGCTCCCACCTATTCACCTGGACAGAAGGTCTGGCTGTCCTCTCGGACTTTCCCCCTCAGGTCCTCTCCCAGGAAGTTGTTCCCCAGGTTTGTGGGTCCCTATGAGATTGACACTGTGCTCGACTCTTCCTCAGTCCGCCTCAAGCTACCTGCCCACCTCAGGGTCCATCCCATCTTCCATGTCTCCCAGATTAAGCCGGTCCTGTCCAGCCCTTTGTGCCCTCCGGCCGATCCCCCTCCTCCCGCCCGGTTCGTTGATGGGGGCCCTGTCTTTGCTGTCCGCCGCATCCTGGGTGTCCGCCCTCGTGGGCGTGGGCGGCAGTATTTGGTTGACTGGGAGGGCTATGGCCCTGAGGCCCGTTCCTGGGTTCCTCGCTCCTTCATCCTTGACCCCTCTTTGGTCTCTGACTTTGAGCGGTCTTCTGCCTCTTCTTCTGGTCGTCCGCCGGGTGGCGGCCGTTAGGGGGGGGGTACTGTTATATCCTGTGTGTTGTGTGTGGCTAACCTCATCATCCTCAGGGTGCGACAGGCAGGGCAGGTGTGGATCCCAGCTGCTCCTCATTTGATCATCAGAGAAGTTATAAGGAGGAGCCGGTTCCTGTGCTCGACGCCAGAGGATTAACGCTTTTCAGTGTGGTAATCAGGCTTCCTTGGTGTCCAGTATCTATTCCTGGATTGACTTTAACCTTCTGCCTTTCTCTCGTCCAGCTTTTGCTCCTGGATCCCCTCCGGTAGACCGGCTAAGCCTTCCAGTCCGCCAGAACCGGAGCTCCCCTCCGCTCCTCCTAACTTCTCCAAGAAACCCGGAAACCCTGTGGTCTGCTCCTGTCTGTCCACCCTCCAGCATTCCGACTCTTGCCGCCACAACCGCTCCCCAGGATTACACGTACTCCTTCCCGGGACCCATCCTCTCCTGGAGACTGTAAGAACCCGTTCCTTCCTGGTAATCAGCACCTTATCCATTCCTTTCACCAGCTCATCATTAACTCTGACCTTCCCTCCTAGTTTGGAACCCGGACCCGAACCCGAGCCTCCGCCTGGGCCTCTAAATAAACTTTGTTCCTTTACCTCTTTATTCCCGAGTCTGTGCGTGTTATCTGCTTAGGAGTTTTTCGCTATGGATGTAACAGAATCCTCTGGCCTTGACGACTCCGCGAAGCACGTACAGACTAGACTCAGCGAGCAGGAAGCGCTCCTGGGTCGTCACGACACGGCTCTCCACGCAGTTCTCGGACAGCAGAGCACCCTCCTCGACAGCTTTAATCAGCTCCGTCGTTCTTTTCAGGAGATGGAATCCAAGTTTCTGGATCTTGCTTCAGCTCAACACCGTGAAGCCCCGGCTGCGGCTCGAGCCTCCACTTCCTCATCCCGGCCCGCAGCACTGACCCCCTCCTCAGCATCATCAGCTGTTCGCCCCGGCTCTTCCGCATTCCTCGGCCCCACGGGAAAGGAACCGCCCACACCCGGTCCCTTTTTAGGAGAACCTAGTAAGTGCAAAGGCTTTCTTCTCCAATGTAACCTGGTTTTCAGCCAAGCTCCATGCTCATACCCTACCGATTTCAGCAAGATAGCCTTTGTTATCGGCTTACTTAAAGACAAGGCACTTCACTGGGTGCAGGCAACTATTGATGAGGAGGATTTGCCCAGTTATTCTTATTCTGAGTTCATCGAACTCTTTAAGCTGACCTTTTATCCCATGGTCAGTGAAGAGGAGACCACCAAGGCCCTCCTGAACATAAGACAGGGTAACCGTTCCGTTGCAGATTTAGCTATTGATTTTCGCATCTGTGCTAATGAGTCTGGTTGGAATGAAACCGCCCTTAAAGGCGCATTCAAACACGCCTTAAACGATAGGCTCAAGGATGAGTTAGCTGCCCGAGATGAGCCAGAGACTCTCGATGACCTGATCTCCCTAGCCACCAGGGTCGATAACCGCATGAGAGAACGGTTCAGAGTCCGGTCCATGCCCAGTTCCCAAACACCTCGGGGTCATGCAAGGGTCGTCAGTCTGGGTCCTAGCCCCACCGGCCGCTCTCTCCCTCAACTCTTGCCCCCACCAGAACCCATGCAGGTAGACCAGGCCAAGCTTCCCCCAGAGGAACGACAACGCAGGATTTCCTCTGGTTCTTGCCTCTATTGTGGCTCCCCTAACCACTACCTTTCTTCCTGCCCGGTTCGCCCAAACGCCCCGGCCCGCCAGTAGTACAGGGAGTACTGGCGGGCGTGTACAAAGCAGGTTCTATTTCCCGTCTGACCGTCCACTCCTCCCTCAGGATCAACAACCGGATCCTCCCAGTTCTGTCTTTAATCGACTCAGGTGCTGAACAGAACCTCATCAGTCCCACTCTCATTGCTCAATACAACATACCTGTCCTGGATCTCCCAGCCCCCATCCCGGTCGCTGGCTTGGATGGCAGCCCTTTAACTACCATAACCCAGCAGACTGAGCCCCTCTCTTTTATAGCCTCAGGCAACCACCATGAACTTATAACATTCCTCGTCTTCCCTACAAAGAACTCTCCGGTGGTTCTGGGCTACCCCTGGCTCCAGAGACACAACCCCCACATCGACTGGTCCAATTCGCGTTTTGAGTCCTGGAGTCCCTCCTGTCTGATTAACTGTCTGCAGTCGGCCCCATCAGCTCTTCCCACTGGTTGCACCATACCCGCCTTTTCCCCGGACCTCTCCTCTGTCCCCAAGGACTATCATGACCTCCACCCGGTTTTTAGCAAAGATCTGGCTCTCTCCCTACCTCCTCACCGTCCCTATGACTGCGCCATTGACCTCCTCCCTGGCGCCCCGCTTCCCACTGGCCGTTTATACAACCTCTCCAGACAGGAGCGCATCGCTATGGAGACCTATATCAACGACTCCCTACAGGCAGGACTCATCCGTCCCTCCTCATCTCCTCTGGGGGCAGGCTTCTTCTTTGTTGGGAAGAAAGATGGGACCCTCCGCCCATGCATCGACTACAGGGGTTTAAACCAGATCACTGTCAAGAACAAATATTCATTACCCCTCATCACCTCATCATTCGAACCTGTTCAAAAGGCTTCCTACTTCTCTAAGTTGGATCTTCGCAACGCCTACCATCTGGTTCGCATCAGAAAGGGGGATGAATGGAAGACGGCCTTCAAAACACACTGTGGCCACTTCGAGTACCAGGTTATGCCTTTTGGACTGACTAACGCCCCTGCAGTATTTCAGAATTTGATTAATGATGTCTTACGTGATTTCCTCAACATCTTTGTTTTTGCCTATCTAGATGACATTTTAATCTTTTCTAACACCTGGGACTGTCTCTTATACNACAGGTCCCTATGAGATTGACACTGTGCTCGACTCTTCCTCAGTCCGCCTCAAGCTACCTGCCCACCTCAGGGTCCATCCCATCTTCCATGTCTCCCAGATTAAGCCGGTCCTGTCCAGCCCTTTGTGCCCTCCGGCCGATCCCCCTCCTCCCGCCCGGTTCGTTGATGGGGGCCCTGTCTTTGCTGTCCGCCGCATCCTGGGTGTCCGCCCTCGTGGGCGTGGGCGGCAGTATTTGGTTGACTGGGAGGGCTATGGTCCTGAGGCCCGCTCCTGGGTGCCTCGTTCCTTTATCCTCGACCCCTCTTTGATTTTGGACTTTGAACGGTCCTCTGCCTCCTCTTCTGCTCGTCCGCCGAGTGGCGGCCGTTAGGGGGGGGGTACTGTTATATCCTGTGTGTTGTGTGTGGCTAACCTCATCATCCTCAGGGTGCGACAGGCAGGGCAGGTGTGGATCCCAGCTGCTCCTCATTTGATCATCAGAGAAGTTATAAGGAGGAGCCGGTTCCTGTGCTCGACGCCAGAGGATTAACGCTTTTCAGTGTGGTAATCAGGCTTCCTTGGTGTCCAGTATCTATTCCTGGATTGACTTTAACCTTCTGCCTTTCTCTCGTCCAGCTTTTGCTCCTGGATCCCCTCCGGTAGACCGGCTAAGCCTTCCAGTCCGCCAGAACCGGAGCTCCCCTCCGCTCCTCCTAACTTCTCCAAAGAAACCCAGAGACCCTGTGGTCTGCTCCTGTCTGTCCACCCTCCAGCATTCCGACTCTTGCCGCCACAACCGCTCCCCAGGATTACACATACTCCTTCCCGGGACCCATCCTCTCCTGGAGACTGTAAGAACCCGCTTCCTTCCTGGTAATCAGCACCTTATCCATTCCTTTCACCAGCTCATCATTAACTCTGACCTTCCCTCCTAGTTTGGAACCCGGACCCGAACCCGAGCCTCCGCCTGGGCCTCTAAATAAACTTTGTTCCTTTACCTCTTTATTCCCGAGTCTGTGCGTGTTATCTGCTTAGGAGTTTTTCGCTATGGATGTAACAGAATCCTCTGGCCTTGACGACTCCGCGAAGCACGTACAGACTAGACTCAGCGAGCAGGAAGCGCTCCTGGGTCGTCACGACACGGCTCTCCACGCAGTTCTCGGACAGCAGAGCACCCTCCTCGACAGCTTTAATCAGCTCCGTCGTTCTTTTCAGGAGATGGAATCCAAGTTTCTGGATCTTGCTTCAGCTCAACACCGTGAAGCCCCGGCTGCGGCTCGAGCCTCCACTTCCTCATCCCGGCCCGCAGCACTGACCCCCTCCTCCTCATCATCAGCTGTTCGCCCCGGCTCTTCCGCATTCCTCGGCCCCACGGGAAAGGAACCGCCCACACCCGGTCCCTTTTTAGGAGAACCTAGTAAGTGCAAAGGCTTTCTTCTCCAATGTAACCTGGTTTTCAGCCAAGCTCCATGCTCATACCCTACCGATTTCAGCAAGATAGCCTTTGTTATCGGCTTACTTAAAGACAAGGCACTTCACTGGGTGCAGGCAACTATTGATGAGGAGGATTTGCCCAGTTATTCTTATTCTGAGTTCATCGAACTCTTTAAGCTGACCTTTTATCCCATGGTCAGTGAAGAGGAGACCACCAAGGCCCTCCTGAACATAAGACAGGGTAACCGTTCCGTTGCAGATTTAGCTATTGATTTTCGCATCTGTGCTAATGAGTCTGGTTGGAATGAAACCGCCCTTAAAGGCGCATTCAAACACGCCTTAAACGATAGGCTCAAGGATGAGTTAGCTGCCCGAGATGAGCCAGAGACTCTCGATGACCTGATCTCCCTAGCCACCAGGGTCGATAACCGCATGAGAGAACGGTTCAGAGTCCGGTCCATGCCCAGTTCCCAAACACCTCGGGGTCATGCAAGGGTCGTCAGTCTGGGTCCTAGCCCCACCGGCCGCTCTCTCCCTCAACTCTTGCCCCCACCAGAACCCATGCAGGTAGACCAGGCCAAGCTTCCCCCAGAGGAACGACAACGCAGGATTTCCTCTGGTTCTTGCCTCTATTGTGGCTCCCCTAACCACTACCTTTCTTCCTGCCCGGTTCGCCCAAACGCCCCGGCCCGCCAGTAGTACAGGGAGTACTGGCGGGCGTGTACAAAGCAGGTTCTATTTCCCGTCTGACCGTCCACTCCTCCCTCAGGATCAACAACCGGATCCTCCCAGTTCTGTCTTTAATCGACTCAGGTGCTGAACAGAACCTCATCAGTCCCACTCTCATTGCTCAATACAACATACCTGTCCTGGATCTCCCAGCCCCCATCCCGGTCGCTGGCTTGGATGGCAGCCCTTTAACTACCATAACCCAGCAGACTGAGCCCCTCTCTTTTATAGCCTCAGGCAACCACCATGAACTTATAACATTCCTCGTCTTCCCTACTAAGAACTCTCCGGTGGTCCTGGGCTACCCCTGGCTCCAGAGACACAACCCCCACATCGACTGGTCCAATTCGCGTTTTGAGTCCTGGAGTTCCTCCTGTCTGATTAACTGTCTGCAGTCGGCCCCATCAGCTCTTCCCACTGGTTGCACCATACCCGCCTTTTCCCCGGACCTCTCCTCTGTCCCCAAGGACTATCATGACCTCCACCCGGTTTTTAGCAAAGATCTGGCCCTCTCTCTACCTCCTCACCGTCCCTATGACTGCGCCATTGACCTCCTCCCTGGCGCCCCGCTTCCCACTGGCCGTTTATACAACCTCTCCAGACAGGAGCGCATCGCTATGGAGACCTATATCAACGACTCCCTACAGGCAGGACTCATCCGTCCCTCCTCATCTCCTCTGGGGGCAGGCTTCTTCTTTGTTGGGAAGAAAGATGGGACCCTCCGCCCATGCATCGACTACAGGGGTTTAAACCAGATCACTGTCAAAAACAAATATTCATTACCCCTCATCACCTCATCATTCGAACCTGTTCAAAAGGCTTCCTACTTCTCTAAGTTGGATCTTCGCAACGCCTACCATCTTGTTCGCATCAGAAAGGGGGATGAATGGAAGACGGCCTTCAAAACACACTGTGGCCACTTCGAGTACCAGGTTATGCCTTTTGGACTGACTAACGCCCCTGCAGTATTTCAGAATTTGATTAATGATGTCTTACGTGATTTCCTCAACATCTTTGTTTTTGCCTATCTAGATGACATTTTAATCTTTTCTAACACCTGGGAGGAGCACAAGCTGCACATCAGGAGGGTCCTGCAGCGGCTTCTGGAAAACCGGTTGTACGTGAAGGCGGAGAAATGCCTTTTTCACGTTCGATCCATAACCTTCCTTGGATACGTTTTTGAGGGTGGACAGATGAAGACGGATCCAAGCAAGGTACTAGCTGTCGACAAGTGGCCCATCCCCAAGACCAGGAAGCAGTTGCAGCGCTTCCTGGGCTTTGCCAACTTCTACAGGCACTTCGTCCAGAACTACAGTATCATCGCAGCACCACTCTCTGCTCTTACCTCCACCAAGCGTCCATTTGTCTGGACCCCAGCTGCAGAACATGCCTTTACCTCCCTCAGGAAGAGGTTTGTGGATGCTCCGGTCCTCATCCATCCTGATCCCTCAGCCCAATTCACGCTGGAGGTTGATGCTTCTGAGACTGGCGTAGGAGCTGTGCTATCCCAACGTTCCAGTGCGGACCAGAAACTGCACCCCTGTGCCTTCTTTTCCAAGCGGTTCACCCCCACGGAGGGACGTTATGATGTTGGTGATCGCGAATTGCTAGCCATTAAACTCTCCTTGGAGGAATGGAGACACTGGCTAGAGGGAACAGAACTCCCGGTCATCGTCTGGACTGACCACAAGAATCTGTCCTATCTCCAGACCGCCAAGAGGCTCAACCCCCGGCAGTTCAGATGGTCTCTGTTCTTTTCTAGATTCAACCTAGCCATCACCTACCGACCCGGATCTAAGAATACCAAACCGGATGCCCTTTCCCGGCAACATGCCCCCGACGACACTCCAGAAGAGGTCAGCACCATCCTTCCTCCTTCCTGCTCCATTGGAGCTGTTTCCTGGACTCTGGAGACAGTCATCCGCAGGGCGCTGCAAACCGAGCCTGACCCGGGCAATGGACCCCCCAATCGCCAGTATGTCCCTACCACTGTCCGTTCCCAGGTTATTCATTGGGCCCACACCTCTAAGTTCTCTTGCCACCCAGGGGTTAGCCGCACCATAGGGTTCCTTCGGCGTTATTTCTGGTGGCCATCCCTGAACAAAGATGTGGCAGAATATGTGGCTGCCTGCAACGCCTGTGCCCGGAGCAAAAACACACATCGCCCCCCTTCAGGGTTGCTGCATCCCCTTTCCATCCCTAGTCGTCCATGGTCGCATATTGCCTTGGACTTTGTCACTGGTCTACCTCCCTCCAAGGGCAAGACTGTTATCCTGTCTGTCATTGACAGATTTTCTAAGGCCTGTCACCTCGTGGCTCTTAACAAGCTTCCTTCTGCTGCTGAGACCGCCAGACTGGTATTTTACCACGTCTTTAGACTCCATGGGATCCCATCTGAGATCGTCTCTGACAGGGGGCCTCAATTTGTCTCCCAGGTCTGGAGGGACTTTTGTTCTGCCCTGGGTGCCAAGCCCTGCCTGTCGTCTGGTTTCCATCCTCAGACCAATGGTCAATGTGAGCGTCTCAACCAGGAGCTTGAGGATGTCTTGCGCTGTGTTTGTGCCTCTAACCCCACGTCCTGGAGCTGGTTGCCCTGGGTTGAGTACGCCCACAACACCCATGTCTCAGCTGTCCCCTTTTGAGGCCTCCCTTGGCTACCAGCCATCCATTTTGCCTTCTTCCTTCCCAGACCCTGTCCTTCCTTCTGTTGGTTCCCACCTCCGTTCTTGCCGCAGGGTCTGGGACCAGACTAAAGCCGCTCTTCAGCGCACCTCCGCCAGGAACAAGGAGATTGCGGACCGGCG
>SSNR01000166.1:245180-271741 GCA_006937965.1 Callopanchax toddi | reverse complement strand
CCCCCCCCCCCCCCCCCACACACACGCACACACACACACACACACACACGCACGCACGTGCACACATACACACATGTTCTACACAAGCACAGATTTCCTCATTGCAAATAATTATATTGAATTCTGGACAAAGTCGACCTTCTGACCTTTTTCTGAACACACACATTTTATTTCTATTAAATCCTGAACCAAGTTTTGTGCAGGTTATATAATTTACTTCACTATAATTGCTGGGCTCTAATTTAAATACGCTTCCTGAGCTGTGCTCTAATCCTTCTGGAGAAAAATATATTAGTGCACAGAATGCAACCTAATCTACTGACTAGTTTTTTTAAAGGAAAATAAATGACTTTACAATCCATCGCAAGAATTTGAACGTCATTTCAGCATTTAACTGGAAGAATATGTTATCTGTTTCGTTAGCTGTCATGTCTCAGACCATAAACCCAAATCTGTGTCAGCCAGAGCGGGTGACAAAAGTTGAAGCAATATATTTCTATTTATGGCTGTTAAAATGTCCAAGAGTTTGATGCAGTGCTGAAACAGAGCAAAACTACCTGTTATGCTCTTAAAGGCATATCAACAGCAAACAGTCTTAGAATTTAAATTTCATATAAAACTTCTAATCTTTAATTTTTTTTAAAAGATTGCTCATATGACAGTGAAAAAGTTTATAAATTCATAAGATAAAAAAGATACAATAAAAGTACCAATGCAGGAGTCCAGCTCAGCATGAATTAAAATCCTGGCAGGAGTATAAAAGTGTAAAAGGTCAGATATTGAGGTGCCATGAAACATTTAAAGAACAAACAGCAGACTGTCTGTATCAATCCTGAAATAGACTGGAAGTCAGTGAAGTGAAGTCAGGATGGGTGTTCATGTTTACATCGGCTGTAGCTTCTGCAGCAGCTGCAGACGATGGATCAATGACCAATCAATGCCAATAATCCAGATGTGAGGAAATTAAAGTCTTCCCAGAGCTTTAGGGGTGGATGTAACCTTTAACCGTGGCAAATTTTTCTCAATTTGTAAAAACTTGACTTCACATTTACGTGTCTTTAATCACACTTTCCAGAGTCCACATTTTAAAGAGACTTCAGACACCAACATAAGTCAGAAGGTGGGCGTTTTACTATTTATTGGCAATTAAAAATTAGGAGATCAAAATATTTTTTTTCAGAATCAATTGAAGCAACCATATAAAGTTTTGGTTTATTTAGTTTAACCTTTAGAAATGAGTTTAAAACACATTTAGAAACCAGCTCTTCTACTTGATCAACCAGTCTAATAAAGCATGGACTGACAGTGCTGCTGTAAAAGTAGAGAAGAGTTGCTAAGCTAGGAAACATTGAGATGTGAGCCCTATAGCTTTGGAGTCTCTTCAAACAGATTTCATACAAACCTCTGAAAATGATGAATTTCATTATAAAATAAATTCCAGTTTTATGAGTAACTGCCTTCTTAATGGATTTATGTCTTTGAAAACAGTTTTTAAAATATAAAATTAAGAATAAAGTGCATCTGACTATCTTGATTCAGTCAATACATTCACCTATATATTATATATTTACCATATATTTTACCACAAGGAACTTAACTGAAGTATTTGTATTTATTTGTTTCCAGATTTTTCACTAAATCCAATATATCAAAAATAATGTCCAATATATTAATTTCTATGAATCTCAGAAAAATAAAACAAAACCCGGTATTCCAGCTGCTTGTGGCTCTGATGTTCAGTGAATTTTATTGGTAGCGGATATTTAGTGCAGCAGAAAAGCCTCTTACCTCTCAGGAGTTGTCACTCTCACCCGTCTCTTTTATTAAACTGTATGAATTGTACTTAAAGCTTTGTCCGTGTATTTCATCAGGTTAAACGTAAGTATTACTCTTAAAAAAAAGGTTAAATCTAAAGTGGGTGACAGGATGAACTTAATTCATTTAAAAATTGAATTGATAATAGGAAACCGATGTGAATAAATCTGCACATTTTACTCATCTGATACGCTTTTGTTGGCCAAAACCTTCCCACTGTGAAAGCTGCATTTTAATTTGTACGGCAGGGCTAATGAAGGGTTGGCAGTGCAAAAGCCAATCAGCTGAAATCCGTCCTTTTTTTTCATGAAAAGAATTATTCTAATGCATATTATGGATGAATCACCACTTGGAGGCCACATTTGCAGCTCGCTCCTTGTTATCTCTCTGTTGTTAATTAAGATTGGTGAACTAAGAGAGCCTGGGAACTGAATTTATTTTCTCTGAGTTAGACATGAAAATGTGAACTGGTTGGCAATGATGTTCTCACTTTAACATAAAAATAAAGTTCTTATAAAAAGATCATTCTCTTCTCGTCTACATGGAGCAGTATAAATGAGAGGAATAGGTGGAATCATGTTCTCAAAACTGTTTTGAGCTGTTTTACTGGATATGAAATATTCAACTTTGCTACATCGTTAGAAGCCATGAAAGAAGTTGAAGAACTCTGAGTGTAAAAATCTAAATTTTAGGTAATCAGGTCTCTGATTATGTTCAGTCTGAGTTGAGTGAATTAGACCTGGAAATGGATAAAAATAAAGAACAGAACCGGTGAGCTAAAACACAACAAGACAAGGCAAACAGCGAAGCATCTTATCCAGCTCATTCATCATTTAGCTGACTAGATTTTCCCTGACGGATAACCAAGTGTTGGAATCTAACTGAACTGTTTATAGATAAAGATATTTGACCATATGCTTCGTTTGTATCTGTCAGGAAAAAACAATGCCTGGGAATTAAAATTTAGCTCAAAGAGATAAAATGTTTACTTTTAAAGCTGTGGCAGCTATCTGATATTTGTGGAAATTGTTGGATTAAAGAGGATTTTCTCCTTCAGTTTAACCCTTTATAGTCTAGACTAGTCTCGCAAGTTAGCATCAAGCCAATTCTGGCCTTAAAGCAACCAGATGGAGTATCAGGATTAGTACTTTCATCAAAAACCCACCACATCCAGTCCTATACATCTCTACTGCCCTCTGGTGGAGAATATACAGATGGAAAAAGCCAATTTTATTTCATTACTGTTATTACATTAAAAAAACACCTGATCATTATATAGTTGATATATTCATAATATCCAATAAACAGTTTTAAAAACTATTTAATTATCATTATTTTATAATTCAGGCTTTAAAGGATTAAAGTTCCAACAAATCAAGTCTCTTATTGTATAAATGTTTATAGGTAACATCAGTAATGATCTTTTGTTGGTGACATCATCCAGAAAGGCTGCAGGCTGACCTGTGGTTTCCTATAAAAGAAGAACAGGAAACACAGCGTTCAGTTCTCAGTTGTGGCTAAAACTATCTTTTGTGATAAATCTTACTGGTAGTGTTAGTTTCGGTAATCCTGACTCGTATGCTGGAGGACACTTACACTTCCTTTCCTCTCAGACCCCAGCTGGTCGAGGCAGAAGGCCGACCTGAGCCTGGCTCTGGTTCTGTTTGGAGCTTTCTTCCTAATTAAAGTTTTCCTTTCCACTGTCACTCATGTCACCTTGCTTACTCAGGTTAGGGGATTATGTTAAAGTTAAAATTCAATGCTTTCTGTTGGTTCCATTAAAGCAACTTCTTACGAACTAATATTTTATAAAACAGCAAATTTAACTAATTTATAATTTGGATGGCATTCACCTTGAACCAGCTTTAATATTACTTGGATTTTAAGGTATTTCTTTCCTCGGCATAGAGAAGCTGGATGCCTACATTTGCCAGGTTTTTTTTGCTCTACTAAAGGAGATTTAATAGTATCCTGATTACATGACTGACTTGATAAAGTCAGGGTTGCCTTTAGCATCAGTCTAGACAGGTTGCATGATGAAATATGAACCTGTGATTGTATGACCTTCAGCCTTCTGGATTGTTGTTGTTTTTTTAAATGTATTTATTTTTACAGCTCATTGAGATGACTTTTGTCCTAAACTGTCAGAGTAAACTTTTGTATTAAAGTGTTGCTGCAACCTTTAGTACACAGTCAGTACCACTACTTTCTGTATTTGAGTTATTTTATAAAAGATGGATCCTAACAGAATGATTATTGCATTCAACCTCTAGAGACCATTATCAAGCACAAAAACGTTTATATTCTTCAGATTTTCCAATCTAATGAAAGTGGCTTCTATCAGTGCATGTAAAAAATAAAAAAACTAAAAGTTTTGACCTTAGAACTGTCCTAAATTGTCCATGAGGTCCAGACAAGGTTTGACCTGTCATTTTGTACAAAGATAAGAAGTAACAGTGCTTTAAAATCACCTGATGTGACTTTGAAAGTGGAAGGATTAGCTGGTGAGTGACAGGAGGGATGACATCAGCTGCCACTCTTGTCTGTACATGGACCTGAATGAGAGTTTGGTCCTATCAGAATCTTTCCCCTCTGCATCACATCCTGAAGCAGTTTCAAACACGCTGTGACGCGCAGAGGAGAGCAGATAGAGCATGCACTTCATCAAAATTACAAAGTCGACCCATACTGTGTCGTACATAATGCATGCACGCTGCATGTACATGCATGCATACAAAGTAGTTTTTGGTGTGTTTTCATCCTCCTAGTTATTTTGTTTACAACAACGCAGATTGGAGACACAGATTTCCAGACTTGAGAACACATTTCTTTCAAGGTAGTCAACATTGTTAAATGTTTTAAATAATAAAAATAGACTTTTATGATTATAAAAACTACATATTTACCACATGCTTCGATCTTTGCTCAATCATCGGTCAGAGCAAGGACATTTGTCAAGCTGCCAACCTGCATTAGATGACAAAGACAAGTCTCAGTGTGCCTCAGAGAGAGACTGCTTTTTGAGTGCACTTAAAATTTATTGAGGGGTTTTGATAAATTCAGTTTATAGTTCATCAAGATGTACAGTAAATGGCAACACTTTTAATTATGTAGCCTGTTTTTGTGTTACCAAAGAAGAAGTGTTACTAGACATAAAAGAGCTTGAGTACAGAGCACCTTTTATTAACATTACATCTCTTTGGAGCTTTATTGATTGATGCTCTAAATGGTGGACGAGAATGTTAAAGGCTTAAAAAGAACTGTCAAATGTATTTTTCTGCATTTATTATCACCAAAATGCAAAACAGTTCTGGTTTTGTCAATACTCTCAGAAAGTAGTAATTAAATGCATTAGATGCAGATACATTTACAATAAATTAACTGTTGGAGTAAAGATGGCCACCACAGCTAAATGACATCGGAAAACAACAAAATGGATAGAAATCTTTGAATATTATAACAATGGCGTAGATTTTCCTTTGACATTGGTGGGGATCAGGACGGGACACACGCAGAGGAGGGGGGCTTGGTTCAAGCGTGCATTGAAACAGGTTTAAGCGAACCGTCTTAGTCCTGGTCCGAACCGGCCCAAAATAACCATCATTGGAAAAATGCCCGATGTCCAGTCCTCCTCCAGACCCAGAGCAGAAGCCCTTGGCGTAAGCAGCTTGGCGCGGGACGTGAGGGGCTCCCGCCGGTCGACCTAGACCTGTATTCCTCCTTACCCTGGACACAGGTCCGTCTGCAGACTCCACACACAGCAGCACATCACCTGGTCCGCTGTGGGCTGCACATATTGTTGGTGGGAATGCAGCACTATTTCTGCACCCGATCGAATTATTGGTGGGAACAAGTCAGTGATTGCTGGATATGGGTGGGGACACGACACCTCCATCCATGCCAAATCTACGCCCATGTATCATAGCTATAAGCTTTCATGTGCATGTGATAACAGACGGGTGAGATCTTAATGTTTTCAAGATCTGACCAAATGTGACTCCAGGTGCTTTTTGCAGTACAAATCCTGCAGACCCCCCCAAAGTTGACCAGAATATATATATATATATATATATATATATATATATATATATAAAAATAAAAAAACAAAAACAAAATGGGGTTAGGAAGAAATGATTTTTAATCTAGTCTTTTATATTTAGTTGGTTAGTTAGAAAATGTAACTTTTGGGGAATAATCTAGCTATATTGCAGCATAGGTTTTCAGTCAACTGCAGAACATGTAAGAATGTCTACTGATCTGCTCCCAGAACTAAATCATAGGCTGTCTTTTTTTTTTTTTTACTTTGGCAATTAAGGCCTCTAAAAACGCAAGGATCACACATTATTTCTGAGCCACATTATTATAACAAAGTATCGTAGTGAAGTTTAGAGGAAGCTGAAGGGGACTGAAACTAAATGAAATCAAATAGATAAAGGTTTCAAAGAGAGGAGAAACAGCCGGCAGCCTGTGATAGATGACCACAATAAGAAGTGGATGTTGAATTAACTGCTGCACACAGAGAGTGGACTCTTGATGAGTCATTTGCAGGAGTGGTAGGTAAATTACTTCCTCCTCCATCCACCTCCTCCAGTTTAAACTGGTTTTCACTGCCCCACCAGTTCCATATAAACATACCATGAGTATCAATAAATCAGAGTTTGCACCAGTTAGTCTGGCTGATGTTCTTCGGCTGTTTAAAGCAGCTCTCATCTCTGTGCAAGTCCCCGACTGGATAAAGAGCTGCTGCTTGTTAAATCCTAAACTAATTACACACATCTAAATTCAATAAAACAGCAGAGAAAATTCTGTGCACATAAATCTGCTCCTTAGAGCTCTTACAGAAACACTTGTAGTTGATGTAATATTTTCACTGCGATTAACTTCAGTGGAGTTTAACATGTTTGCTTACAAGGAAGTGGCACGTGTTGCTAAGTTCTGTGTTTAATGTTAATTTGAAAGTTTCACATTAAACTAAACGGCATTGTCATTTTTATCTCGACTGCTTGAAGTGAAGGTAAAGGTCAAGAAATATCACATGACGTGTCAGTTTTGTACATCCAATAAAAACCAGACCTTATAATTCATCACGCACTTTGGTTGGATATTCAAACCAGACAGAACAAACTACCTCATCTTGTATTCATCTGGGCTCTTTGAATGGTGAAACTGTAACAACCATATGCTAAATTGTTGGAGGTGAAAACACACCAGTTCAAGAAAAAACACATCAGTGTCCCATGTTTAGCTCTCGGACTGACACTTTAAAAAGATGTTGAAAGGAATGAGAAATGTGTGACCTTAAGGATTCACTGTCCATGTGTAAAAAATTTATTTTGGAGAGATTTTTAATAATCTATTTTAAAAATTGAGATCATGATGTAGATGTGTATACATGCTATAGCAGATGTTTATCCAATTAAACACATTTTAAAACTAAATAGTTAAAAAATAGATTTTTGAGTTAAAGAAATAATTTAAATATCCCCATATCATACACATATATGTATACATGTAATTATTGTAATGTTTCAGCAAACTTCTTCATTCATCTACAACATATCAAATATCAATTTGAAACACTTTTAGCCTTTTTGTGTGGCAAATACTCAGGACATCAGAGACATTAAAGAAAATACAAGGATTGTTACTGAATATTTATTAGTTCAAAATAAAATAATGTGAACATGTTCTTCTAATAAATGACTAAAATAACAAACCAACCGTTAATTAAAA
Organism: Callopanchax toddi; assembly: GCA_006937965.1. Classification (NCBI taxonomy): domain Eukaryota; kingdom Metazoa; phylum Chordata; class Actinopteri; order Cyprinodontiformes; family Nothobranchiidae; genus Callopanchax; species Callopanchax toddi. Next base: position 264,193 of record SSNR01000166.1, on the reverse strand, counting down.
TTCTCCATAAATAATAAAAACAGGTCTAAGCTGAACAGAATAAAATGTTACAGTGCAAGAAACCTCCTCAATCTCAGGAAGATGTGGGGGATATTTTGTGATGCATTGTGGGTAGTATGTGACATCAGTGAATGTTGAAGTGTATTTAACAGAAAGGTTATGAAACATGAACATCTTATGTGCTCTTTGAGCAGCCTCAGCCTGGTGAAAAAGAGATTATTTCTAGCTAACTGCTAGTTCAGGTGGGGCCAAAGCTGAAGTAAAAATAAAAGAATAAAATAAATATTTCTCTGTAATAAATTATTTACATCATACTTTCTAAATTCTAGCACCTAAAAAGCAAATAACAGCCATAACCTGCTGCTGAGCACAGATATGTGAACTTCTAAATATTTTTATGTTTTTTATTTTAAATTTTTTACGGAAGTTGTGAATAAAAATGGATCTGCTCTTTTTGTCATCTTCAGGGAGTTTAAATCTGCATTAAATGCGATGTAAAATAAAAAATGCTTTTAAATCCTTCTTTGTAAGATATAGAGTAAAAAATGTTTCAATGTAAAAATCAGATTCTGAACAATATCGTCTGACAGACGTTGTCCTACGTTCTTTTGAAAGCATTTCTTTTCTTTTGTGTTCCCTGTGAACGTACAGGGAAGAAGCACAGCCTGCCCAGTGCTCTTTTGCCTCCTGCCAGCGAGCAGACTATCTCTGACAAGGTGACTGGCTGCACAGAAAAGAATTTCAATCAAACCTCTTGAGTCCTGCTCCAAGTGCTTGTCCAGATGATGAAGGGCCAAATGGCAGGCTCTACATGGAAGAGTTGCACACTGTCAGTATTGTCATCTCCTGCCATTTATTTATTCTATTTATAAAAGACGTCTTCTCTGTCCAAGGCTGAGGACAGCGTGCACACATTTATTTTTGTCCAATTTTTTCCAAGCGTTTCCACGTTTCTGCTGCAGAAAGTTAAGACCTTTAAGAACAAATTCAGCTATTTTGTAGTTAAGTTTTCTAAACAGGAAAGGAAACAGCTCTGATGTTCAGGAGTTGACAAGAATGAGCTCAGCTCCTCTTATTTTAACCCTTTAAACTATAAAATAAAAATACTTTTTCAAGTTAATAAAAATGGAACCATTTATTGGTTAATTTTATGGTAACTATATAAAAATCTGTTTTTATTTATTAATTGTATTACAATATAAAAGTGATTAAAAACATACCAAAGAATGCTTAAGAACATCAAGACACAAAGAGCTTATTTAATTGTTACAACTACAGATTTTTGAAGTTAAGAAAAGGTAACAAAAAACTGACAATATTTATTATTTGGAGAGTATATATTGGGTCGATTATTATGAGGTTTTATGTAATGTTGTAGTTTTTTGGTTTGGTTTTATTAATTATTAAAAATCTGATGTAATATTACACTTTATATTTGACCTTTAATGAGTGTGGTTTTAATTACAGGTAACCTGTGTTTCCACTGACTGACACTAAAGTACTCAGACTCTGATCAACCTCAGGGCATGATTAACAAATGAGCAACAAGTGTGGAGCACTAATGGATGATGGAAATGAGCAAGGAACTCTGAGGACTGAAGAGGGCAGAAATAATGAGAAAATACACCAGAAAAAAGAAGACTGAAGGTGGAGAAACAAAACCAGAGATGGAAACAGGTTTCCTCTGTTTATTATGTTCAAATGATAAAGCAAATGTCATTCTTGTGTTTTGACAATTCAGGACAAGTTATTGATTTTCCAACAGGCATATTAATGTCTGAAAAAGAAAGCAGAGCTTTATTAGTATGTGGAAACAATAGAAAGCAGCCGTTTTAGATTTTAGGAAAGTGCTGATGGAACAGATGTCTGAAGGACTTGCAGTAAATTAGTTCATAAAGGGAGAAAACAGAGTCTAAGAAAGTCTAATTATTCCACCTGGGATCAATCAGCAGACAAAAAGGCACTGATATGTATTATTTTATGTTGAAATAGTGAGATTTTAATAAGAATTATGACCACAATCCCAAAAAGAAGGAATCAAGCTTTATTTTGAAATGGTATCAACTGAGTTTACAGACTTAAGAGAAGCTTAGGTCATATTTGTCAAGAGGTTTATTATTTTATCCTTCTAATGCATTCAAAACAAACAGAACATCACTCGGTTCTGTGAAGACAAACAGAGCCTAATACGCCTCAGCTATCTGCAGAACCAGCTGCATCAGAACAGCTTCAACTATGAATGACTTCTTTGAAAATCATCTCAACGTGGACCTCAGATCAATTTCCCAGCAGCCACTTCAACTTTCCTCCTCTTCCTCCTCTCCCCTCACATGACACGCTGGTCAGGCTCAGTCGACAGGCGCATCCTGACGAGCACTGCGTCATGAGCAGCTCTGCAACCGCGACACACCATGAATAATGATTGTGGCATGAATCGATGATGCTAACCCGTGTGAGCACCAGAACAGCCAGCTGCTGACGATTGTCTGTTCCTTTTTTTCCAAAATCTTTTGCTCCGACTCTCGAATGTGTTCTTGAGGGAATGCAGCAGACGGTGAAAGCTGCTGGCTGTAGCGACAGTGACTTTAAAGGGCTGATGCGCTCTCCCGTCATCCCCTTAAAGAGTCCTCAGAGTGATTACAAATGCACTAAAATAGGAAATCTGTGCAGCGGATTCAGATCTTAACTTCATCACTCGCTGCTTGCAGCATTCTTTTCCTCTCTAAACTCTGTCTGTCAAAGTTATTACAGCAGCGTGCTCTTTTCCCTCTGCTCTGCACAGATAACAAGCAGCTGCGCTCATCTGCTGACTCCTCTTCAACCAAAGCAATGCTTATCGTCCTTAAACATGCTGCCCCTGTGAAACTAATTATTTTGCTGGCTTTCTGCTGCTTAACTAATAACCTAAAGAGGGTGAGGAGTTTCAACCCAAAGTTCCCTCTTGTCCCTTTTCACTTGTGTTTCTGTAAATCCAAAACAAGTGACAAATCACTTGTTTTCATGTTCAAATCTCTCCGTCAAGTATTTCCTGTCGGTTCAGTCCCAGTTTGACTTTTTTGGACAATAAACTTTGGCGTGATGGAGCCATCTCAGGAGTTTACTGTGCATAGACAACAGGGAAATCTTGCAGACATTTCTCTTTGCAAGGAGTTGTGTAATTGGTCTCAAAAGCTGCTTGTGTGAAAAAACCAAATAGAAACACACAGAACAGTATTTGAAGCAGAAACTAATCTGTCCTGGGGGAGGATTTCTTCCCTCCATGCACTGATTTGACCCTCTGAGCTGTGATGAGTCTCAGTTTGTCAGAATCCTCTCTGAAACTTTAAAAGACACAGCGGCTGATGTTTGATGGTTTTACCCGTTTGTAGGTTCAGACACCTTAAGGCCAGCTCAGATTTTGCACAAGAAACTTCAATATTATCCTGAGGTACACATAAAAGGAGCTTCACTATTGATATTATTTCCAACTAAGTTCACGTGTTTACATGCACACGTTTATTCATGTCATTGCTCCCCTCTTACAGATGCAGAATCTGATTTGGCTTTTAGAGAAATTAATGTTGACAGCTAAAGGCACTAAAAACGTTTTTCATTTTTATTTTATTTTTCAAAGTCGATTTTTCTGTCTACTCAATTTTGTACATTGAATTAAAACATTTTTCCCTTATTTGTAATTATAATTTCTTTGTTTTACTTAAAGCGCTATATTTGTTTAGTATTTTTATTGTAAATGTCCAAAATAAACTGAACTACCTAACTAAAGACAATCATGTGTTAAAATAAAAAAATGCAGTTATTCTTCATGAGTGCAAAAATTTTAAACTAAAAATATCTTATGGGAAAATTTAAAGCAAAGATGTTGCTTGCTGTGCAGTTCTTGGAGTACGTGATGTGGTTAGATTGCATCTACTACAAGTCCAAATTTGAACTCAGTATCTGTAAAACTGACCAGGTTTGAGCCATTTATGAGCTTGTGATGACCATTAGCTGTGGTGGCCATCTTGATTTGAAAAAGTCCAATTCAAAAGATAATCAGTCTTAGAATCTCATCCTTGGGTTTTGTTTTGAGTGGATTAGGACCCAGGTGAGGAAGCAGCAGGTAAACAAATAAATTAAAAAAAAAAAAGCTTTATTGCTGGTAAACAGAGCAATAAACCACAGAGGACAACGAAACAAAACCAGGATACAAACAGGAAGAAAGAAGGAATGAATGAATTATATGCAGAGGAAGGTGATCAAGGAGACAAGGGGCAGCTGAGTGAGTGATTGATTACCTAATTGAGGACACCTGTGGAGGAGTGGTGCAGGGGACAGGAGGAACAGAGGAAAAAACTAAGGGGGACGGAACACAACACCTTATTTACTTTCTGAGAGTTTAATTAATAAATATAGTTCATGAGACATTTTGCTAACACAAGCAAAAACATCATCCCAAATATTCTGTCACTCTTCAGCATTGGGTGATGAGATGAGTAAACTTCTGCTTATAAATCCTTGCTCTGCTGTCCCTACAGACCTAATTTAATCAGGTAAGCCTGGTGAGCAAATAAATAAGACAAAATAAAATCGGGGGTCCAGGATGCGCCACAACACACACACACACACACACACACACACACACACACACACACACACACACACACACACACACACACACACACACACACACACACACACACACACACACACACACACACACACACACACACACACACACACACACACACACACACACACACACACACACACACACACACACACACACTATTTAGAGCTACTCTACTGTTTTTAGACATCTGCATCACAGGCAACATGCAATCTTATAGTCTCCTGCATCACCTCTTCTATGCGCTTTTGTTTAAAGCCTTAAACTGTTTACATGTTTTCTATCCTGCAGAATCATTTGTAAACACAAACACGTTGTACCTTTGCCACAGGAGCAGTCGGATACATAAACGTTCCCTGCTGGTCACAGATGATGGACTTGATGCATCCATCTGTATTTCAAACGGGTTGCTTTGCTTCAGGTTTGCTGCGCTGGGCAGGCTTATTGAAATCTGATGGATAATTGATGTTGTTGAGGTGAGCCGGTAATTTCCAGGGGTGCAGTGGTCTCTGTGCTTGGCTGCCCATCATGAATGATTAATACGTAAACATTATTCATAACTTTCCCTCATAAATTTAGCTGGTGATTAATTCTGCCAGTCCAACAAGGGCTGTGAGCAGGAGTTTCAGGTTGAGGTGCAGGATGTGATTCTTCACACCTCGGTCCAGATGTTTCCCTGTTGATGTGTTTGTTTCTGTCTAAAATGCTGTTGACAGGTTCTGTTTTCCTTTTTACTAATTACCTGCAAATTAGCTCAAGTGGATTTTCACAGAAAATCTTAATTTTATTCACATCATGAAAGAAGATTTTGATTGAAGTTAAAGAAGATTGATAATCCTCACTAAGAAAACACGCTGTCTGGAGCTTAGTTTGAACAGACAGCTTCTCTTTTTGTTATAAATAAAGTGTCAAAAATCATAATTAATCAATCAAACTGCAAAACAAGTCAGGATCATATTTAATTACAGGTTTAGATGCCCCTTAAAAGCTAGAAATGTACAACTTTATATTAAATGAACCAAATGTTTATTTGGAGAACGTTTTGGTCATTTGAATGTTCCACGATGTGAAACTTTCACACATTGTTTCAGTCAGACTAATGTACTTCTCACATAATGTATTGTGTACCACAGGAAAAGAACATTTTCTGAGAGTATAAGGAGAAAATAAAGAAAACAGCAGAAGAAAGTGTTTACCATCACACCTCATCTTACTGTCTTCTATTTATCAGAGTCTGGGTGGGTCCATGCCTCCTGAGCGTCCCCCCACGGTGTGCCTCTGGGGACACGGTCATAAAACGTTCCAGATCCACAAAACACGTGGATAGGTTAGACAAACTCCCATGCCCCCTCCACCACCCTAGAAAGGGTAAAGAGCTGGTCCATGGTACCACAGCCAGGATAAAAACCACATAAGATTCAACCCTGATCAGACCCTCCTCTCCATGACCTTTCCAGGGAGGCTGATCCCTCTGGAGTACACCCTCTGGTCCCTTTTCTTAAAAATAGAGACAACAGCCTTGATCTAACACTCCACAAACGGTGTCCCTGATGGCCACACATTGTTGCAGAGAAATGTCAACAAAGACAGTCCTACAACATCTGTAGCCTTTGAAGGATGGATCTCCACCACTAGATGTTTGACTACCTCAGCAACCTCAGCTCCAGAGATTGGACAGTCCCTCCCCAGGTCTCTCAGCTCTGGTTATTCATCAGAATACATGTTAGTGGGATGGAGAAACTTCTCAAATTATTCTTTCCAGCACCTGATTATATCCCCAGTTGACATCAGCAACGCCCCATCCTGTGTGAGTGAGTTGCTGCCTTCCCCTCCTAAGGAACAGGACGGTTCATCATCTCTTCAGTTCTTATTTCTGAGCTGTTAAAGGCTCTATACAGTTGTTTGCAGAAAACATTTTTAAGGATTTAAAAACTGATATTTATTCAGAGTCATAAAACATAGCCAATTCATCAAAATGATTTGTTGTTGGTTACTTTCCAGCTCATGTTTTGGACGCACAATCAACAAACAACCGAACATAAACAGCGTAATAGAGGTGGCTTAACTAGAAGCTGAGCCCTAAATTATGCAACTGGGTCGTTGTTGTTTATGGAGCACACTCTCTCTGATTTGGGACAACTACTACATAGATCATCTTATTTCAAGCCATTGTAAGTCACTTTGTTTTTTTCTCTTAAAATATATTTGTTTCTCCTGCATTTTTCAGCCACAAGGTGTTAAAACAAGTCTTAATGATGCAACCTAAGAAGGAGGTCTTGAAGACAGAGCTTTGGGCGCTTTATTGTAAAGAGGTGGCGTTTTGTTGAGGAAATGCAGATAATTTTCATTGTATAAAATCCCCCTAATTAATATAAACACATTGTTAAGCCACGTTTTATTGGATGACACTACGGGAGCTTGTGCTTCCCTTGGCAGTGAATCAGTGCAGCTTTAGATATAAATGGGATAGCCTGTAAATGATCTGCTCTAAGTTTTAGTCCAGAACCAGCTGGGTGATGGATGATGGCAGAAGCTGCATTCTTCAATGAAGGAAACAATTTAAAATCAGCTAAAGACTTCTTCTCAGTGTGATCTTAGCGAGGCTGCATTTTCTTGAAGAGGTCTTTTTGTTCGTATATTCCCTCTTGTTTTGATGTTCTGCTTTGAAACGGACTGACTTCAGATCAGCAGCAGAGCCAACACATCATTACCTGGAGATGCTTCTCTTCTCAGTGCAAAATGAGCCTCTTCTGCCTCTCATTTGAAGTTGTCAGAGTTTTCCCAAACAACACTGATTGACTTTTAACTGACTTTGCGCTGGGCTTGTTATCAGCGAGGATGTGCTGACTTCAGCTTGTGTCCCTCGTGTAGCAGCTCAGCCCCTCAACACTTGTGCATTAGCACTTAAAAGCACATCTGTCGGTTTCCAGAGCAATTACTGCCACAGATACGATGATTTTACATGAAGATTTTCCAGAACATGAGGCTGGAATTTTAAAAAATAGAACAACTAATGATGGGAGCTGAAACCAAGTGTAGGATTGAGAAAATATGAGAGAAAAACAAAGTCCTAAAAGGAAATATCTTATGGAGAATGATTTTTATCTGGTGTTTTCTTTCTTCTACCTCATACTTTCTGTTTGTTCTGACCCACATTTCCTGGTGGTTTGCCTCGAAGGACTTGGCTTTGTTTTCAGTGCTGCTGCTCTCCGTCTGGCCATTTCAAACAAAAAAGGCATTTACTGTAAACAAAGCCATATGCTGAACCGAGCCTTCATTTTCTCCATTATTCACAAACTCACACACATTCACTGTCTGTTCACTCCCTACAGAAAAAGAGTGGATTCTTATCAGGCCTTCTTCACATAATATTTGATCATATCCACCAAACAAATACTCTGTGTACATATAAAATATTTATAAAAAATTATTTACAAAGAAATCACTCTGGTTCACTACAGTTTAGGTCTCAAAATTTAAAATAACATTGATATCACAAAATCTGTCCATTTGTTGATGGTTTTTCTCAGTCAAATATAGTATGTTTTTAAAAATAACAATCGATCTTCATTGTAAAAATGAGAAAAATATTAAGTAATATTAAATTAGCATTGCTGCTAATTTCCTAGAGGTCTATGTGAATAACTGTAATGCAAAATTCAGTGGAAACATTTCTAAAATTGTTTCTACAAGAACTACTTGTGATTTGAGTTGTTTTAGGACGACAGTAATCCATTTAAAAAAAATCTGCCCCAACTGACCAGGCGTTAGCTTATCAATCCAGTCAGAAGTAACATATATTTGACCAAACTTGGACCTTTTTACAGCAGGAAAGTTATTGGTAGCTCAAAATTGTGAACCATCGGAACAGTGGCTTTAAAGAAGCCACTGAAAGGCAAACATTGCAAAGCAGATGGGGACACGGACAAATGTGTCAAAATACCCTAAAAAGCTGAGGTCTTTGTTTACTTGTCAGCAGTGAAGTAAAATCAAACCGCTGCATAAAAAAGCCCTAACAGACCAGGGTGTCATTGAAAACTTGGCAGGAAGTCTGGCTTTGCATTATAATCTCACCGAGCCTCGTAAGTCTTCAGCCTGCAGAGGAGACAGCTGCCAATTCCTCCTGCCTCGCCTCTCCAATGTGATGGATGAGCCTCCGTCAGTCACTCACCTTGTTCACGCAAACGAGGGCTCAACTGTAACACACCACATGGTGGTCACAAAGGAACACTGTCCTTATCTTAAAGAATGCAACAGTTAGACTGATTAGAGATACTGCATTTATAAGCAACGTCACCACAGGGTGTTCTAGAATAGAATTAAACGGTAAACCCAAAATTCCAGAGAGCACAGGAATGTTATGATTTTCTAAGCATAATTTAGAAGCATTTATTTTAGTTGTTAGAGTTTCATTCATACTCAGAGAAGCACAGATGGCAATACACATTATTAAAAAGAAGTCCTGCTAGTTGGTTCCCTTGACCACTTGTGGTATAAGATGGTTTTACTTTTGATTTTGTGTAGAAATCACAGTCCTTAAATTAGTATTTGCTCGAAAGAATAAATAAATGAAACTGCTTAATTTGCACAAGTTGGCGAAAACAGAACTTTAAAAAGTTTAATCAAAATTGCAGCTTTTAAACTGAAATAGGGTGAAAAGTGTGTTTTTATGTAAAAGTTATGAAAAATGACTCTTATTATTGGCTGCATGGTGGCGCAGCTGGTTAGCACTGTTGCCTCGCAGCAAGGAGGTCGTGGGTTCGCGTCCCGGCTCTGCGGCCTCTCTGCGTGGAGTTTGCATGTTCTCCCCATGCGTGCGTGGGTTTCCTCCGGGTACTCCGGTTTCCTCCCACAGTCCAAAGACATGACTGTCAGGCTAATTGGGCTGGTAAATTGTCCTTAGGTGTGAGTGGGTGTGTGGTTGTTTGTCTCGTTCGTCTCTGTGTGGCCCTGTGATGGACTGGCGACCCGTCCAGGGTGTCCCCCGCCTCTCGCCCCTTGACCGCTGGAGATAGGCACCAGCTGCCCCGCGACCCTCTGTGGAGGAATAAGCGGCTACAGAAAATGGATGGATGGATGGATGGACTCTTATTATTAATAATAGCTCTTGACCCATTCACTGTGAATACTGCCTGAACGGCCTCAGCTCAGTGAAATAGAGTTTACGTCATCATTAATGAGCTCATAGCGATATCATTGATTTTCAGACTCATCGTCACAGCCACCAGTAAAACAAACCAAATCAGTGCCAGGCTTGAAATGATAATGCATCACTGCTGAGCCGTCAGTGAGCTTACCTCCTCGTGTCGAGTCTGCAGTGCTGCATGAGTTACCTGCTTGGATTTAATCTCCTGGAGTATAAATCAAGACCACTGGGTTTCTAACACCAAACCTGGATTACCCGGCTGCTGCTTGCTGCTGTTTAATCCTCTGACCATCTTTAAATCATCTGTTAAATGTTAAACTACCTAACTAACTAATGTTATTTTTTAAGCCTTTACACTACTATTCATTTCACTTTAAACTTTACCTTTGACAAGACAATGTATAAATTCCTGCCCTGGATGCAGAACTGCTACTTTGCTGCTGCTGGTGATATTTACATATTTAAATAATATAATTACGTAAATATTGCAAATCTGATGGTGTGGAAAATGTATAAAATAATGTTGCATGGACTCCTATGACATCTTGGAGATTGGAACTGTTTTAAAATGTCAGATTAAACTTTAGAGGTTGTTCTTGACCCACCTGCTAGCTCATCAATCCTAAAAGACGTGAACTCTATTTCTCCAAACAGAGGCTGATCAAGAAGCTATCTACAACAATTTATAACTATAGTAATTTATAACTTCTACATAGAAACACACTTCAAAATTGCTGAATATCTCTCTAACAGCTCATAAAATCTCTCTTTTTCAAACAGAAAATGACTTTTTTTTTAACTTAAGGTTCTCTCAGTATTACCCATCTGACCAGAACCAAGATGTGAAGTTATGTCCAAAACATTACCATCAATCTAACTATGTTTTTTTTTTTTTAATAATCCATTATCATCTAGTAAGTGACTTCATATGCTGACTTAAAAAGATATTCTGAAGTTCTTGCAAAAATAGTGGATTCATCCTCAAAAAAGAGGCAATGAACATAGAGTTATGCAAAATTCAGTGAATGTAAACTAACAGAATTAAAACGATTCATAAATCTCCACCTATTATCTATCTGCTTCAGCATAAAGGATGTATCTGAGTGGATGTTGATTCAGATTGAGTCTGAAGGCTCAAAATCTTTCTTCCTGGTCTGAACACATCTGGCCTGATAGCTGAACGCTCTTAATATTTCATATGTGACACGGCCTGGTGATCTGTGAACACAAACTGTAATCTATATGAGCAAGCACGCAGCGTGGAACAGAACGGATTCGTTCTGAGCTGCTCTGTGAAGCAGAAGACATTTGGCTGAAGACCACTTGACACCAAGACTCCATATCTGTCAGTCTGCGTCTCCTCCCATCAGATTGAGCTGTGGAGTTTACGCAGGATTGTGAGAAAATCAGATGAAGTTTTTTGTTAGGAGTGTGCACCAGCAAATCAAACCCTTCAGTCTTGCAGCCATTTTCATTTCATTATCCAGATATTGATACACATATATTGCAGGATGAATTACATACAGCAGTTTTGCATTCAGCAATAATTCTTTCGGAAATATTTTTTGCAGGAAGTACCCCAGACTGTTCTAACTAGCCGTTAGCTCATCGATCTGGTCAGAACCATTAGCTTCAAGAGCCCTCAGAGGCTGCAATACAAATTTTAACTTCACCCTCTTTATGCAATAAAACTTGTTCCTGATTTAAAAAAAAACTCACTTCAGATATTTCTCCAGGTGTTGACATCTGTGAATTCATGTATTTAAAATAAAAACACTTTTGCTGCAGCATGTTCAGATATGAATTTCTCTAAAATGTTAAGTTATTGGTTATTTGATGCTTAAAAATCACCATGACTGTGTGTGAGGGAGTGGCTTTTAGTCAAGTGCTCAGACCCTGAATCAAAACAACATGGCAGCTTCTGTTAATAGAAAACGTGGCTTCAATTTTTAACAAAAAAGCAAGTGGAGACTTATTCTTCTTCTTTATACTGTAAGTGTCAATGACCTAATCTTTTTTCTCCAAACGGAGGCTGTTCAAAGAGCTAACCTTTCCACAGAACCCCATTCCCAAAGATCTGAATTGCTAGTTTAATTCATTTCCATGTGCTTAGCTGAACATTTTGGCTTCTTTTTAAATTTTTGAGGGAATTAGTTATTTGAGCCTAAACATTACAATGCTCCTGAAAATCACGTAGGAAACTAACAAAAACTCATACAGTCAAGAGTAGAATAGGTCTTAAAATACATTAACATGATGCACAAGTCTACTTTATTTCACTACATTAAACTGAAAATATCTTGATTTATTTAACTGAAGGAACTCTTCTCAGTTAGTCATCTCAGCAAACATGTCAGTTTACTTGCAGAACAACTAACTTCAGTACGCCACTGTCTTCTTCTAAGACGGTGTTTATTTTTGGTAAAGTTATCTGAGTTTCTGTGACGTACAGTCTCCTTAAGGCAGTTTTCTGCTCTCACACAATCTAGACTTTTGTCTTCCTGCATCTCACCTCCCACGCTACATCAAAGCAAGAGACTTTTTCCCTGTAAGTAGGGATCTTTTCTATAATGACACCTATAATAATCGGAGCCTTTTAGTTTATTCGACCGCCTTCGCCAGGATGATTGCCCCATTATATTGCATCACAGCTTTTCAGCATTTGTATTCTGATGACAAAGAATGTGATTTTTTTGTTCCTGTCAGTAATTTACACCTACATGCATGAGGAAATGTGCACAAGTTGACAACTCATGTTGTATTCATGGCATCATGATCTGCTTCAGATTCATTTTTTGTTTATCTAGATGCACAAAATGATCACTGAGATTTGAACTGGACACGTTCAGCTGGGCGGTGACAGAACTAATGGTACAAAGTTATAATAAACTCTCTTTTTATACCAAAATAAGCTCTGTGATTACAATGTTTATGCATCTGATTGAAACAAAACCACTTTATTATGTGCATTTGTCTTTAATTTCCTCTCCTTGTTCTTTTCTCTATCCTCTCCCTTCTGTATTGTTTTCCTGTTGGAGAGGTGGCCATCAGGTTGCTTAGCTTAAATGCTGCAGAATATCACATAGATTCTGCTTTTGTTTGTTTATATTTGTCTTCTCTGTATAGGACAGGAGTGATCTCTACATCAACTAAAATAGATCACAAAGAATTCAGGAACATGAATGAATGATCTTAGTGGCAAAGCCGGTCAGTTCAAGATCAATCCTACACATGCACTGCTCTTTGGATCATATGATGATCTCATACATGCACTTTAAACTATAAACACTGTGACACACACATTCATTACACCCCTTCCTTTTTTTTGTCCTCACAAGCTGGGATTGAGGAGTGCTTTCTATTTTAAAGCAGACATTTGCTAAATTAAAGCTGACAGCACAGTGCAGCCATCAAACCATGAACTTTCTCTGTTCCACAGATACTCCCCCAGTCCCAGTTTTGAAAACTCCGCTATTTTGTGCCAAAGTCTCTGGGTTCATCAGCATTCTGCTGTTCGTGTGCAAGTGGCTCTGGTCTCGGTTAAACGCTGCAGCGTTTTGTTGAACTGCTCTAATAAATCTGATCATCTTTTGGAAACAAAACATGATCAACACAAACAGCTGTTAGATGAGGCTTCTTGATCTGGTCTTCCTGCTTCCTGGGCTTCCAGACCCGATGGCTAAGTTCGAGCTAAACCTTAGCACTTCTGTGTCCATCTGGAGAAAGTAGCTGTAGAATCTGAGCAGAATTTTTAGGAAATGTTTGTCAGTTAAATTGATCACAAATCCATTTCTTCTCTGACTTTGAAACCACCAGGATGCAGAATGAATTTTCCTTACTTTACTGAGTGGATATGAGAATGATGGAACTGCAGAGTGACACTGAAATACAGTCAAGGGCAAAGGACAGCAACTTTTCTGGGTTTGTGAGTAAAGAAAAGTTTCCTCTAATGCAGTGAAAGTGATGGCATTTTTTTTTTGGGCTCAGCTCCCCTTTGAGAGATGGCATCCTTACAAATAAAATAATTAAAGTAAAGCACAGGACAGTACTTACTGGCACACACATTTCTAAACGTGTCCAACTATGAGTTCAACCTCAGAGCTCTGATAGTGTCCAGTTACAGCATCACATTGACTTTGGGCAGATTTTACATAGTTTGAGTTGAAATACTGTGGATATATCTTTATTTCCACATCCTGTACTTGACTTTTAACTTGACTGGAAAATATGTTGACAGTGAGTAAACTCATACATTTTTGTAGATGTATGTCTTTTTTTGAAGTTATTATTTTCGTGGATCATGACAGAAAGAACAAAGTCTTGGATTCAAGCAGCCGAAGGAGCTTCCTCTCTAGGGCGGCCGGGCTCGGCCTTAATAGGGTGAGTAGCACCATTATCCAGGGGAGCTTGCGGAGCTGCTGCTCCTCTGCATTGAAGATCTATATTCCCATCCTCACCTATGGTCATGAGCTTTGGGTAATCACTGAAAGAACGTGATCATGAATAGAAGCCGTCAAATTGAGTTTCCTCCCTATAAGCCTCAGCTTTAGAGATTGGGCGAAGAGGGAATCGGAGTAGAACGGCTGCTCCTCCACGTTGAGAAGAGCCAGCTGAGATGGTTCAGATGCCTCCTGGTTGACTTAGTCTAGAGGTTTTCCAGACATATCCCACTGGGAGGAGATCTCTGGTAAGATCCAGGACTTTCTGGAGGAATTAAATATCTCCTCTAGCCTTGGAAACCCCCAAGGGAAACTAGTGTTTGGTGAGAGGGATGTCTGAGCTGCCCTCCTGGACCTGTGACCCCTACGACCCCACTGTGGATAAATAAAAAGAAAAGAAAACTGGAGCCTAAATGCTGCAGAAGTCTCCACATTGTTCTAATGTGCTCTAACTGGCAGGAATTCAGTCAATATCCACATGTGCAACTAGTTTTGTTATAACAAAAAAGATTTATTGGGCTGGTATTCAGCTAAACAGAATAGTTCCAAAAATATGACTGAGACGTTTGTCACTGTCACGTCAGAGTTTTGTGTTCATAACAAAGACAGAGAAAGAAAAGAGAACACATTTGCTTCCTGTCCAGCTCTTATCAAACGGAGCTGAAGCAACAACAGCTGTGATTTGATGCTGCTTTGTTCCATTCATGGCAGCTACAAGCCTGTTCCTATGACGTTTAAAATTCACTGCTTAAGGCAACGCTTTTGAATTAATATTTTACAGCTCTTCATCAAAGGTGACAAATTTACCACAAACGTCTCAAACCAAACCTCCTCCACCCTTCCAACAACTGATTTAGATAAGTAATGAAACAATAAAACAAATGAGAATTTAATGAGGCAGAATGAATATAAATAAAAATATATAGACAAATGAAAAAATTATGCCTAAGCAAAGCTTTTTTCTCTCTTTTTATAGAAACAGCTGCAAAGATTAGAACCGTCTGAGTTTCTCTTCACAGATAAAATCCGGAGGATGAAATGTTTGTGCACACAAGTCAACAAGAAATATGTTTTCTCATCACTGTGAAATATAGAAATTAGAAAAGATAACAGTTGGAGAAACCTGCAAGGCTGAAGTATTTAAAGGCATTTTAATTATTTCATAATGACACAGACATGTTTTTATCTTCATGTATTGTTTCATGACCGCTTTTCAATTATTTATTTTTTTGTCACATCATCATTAGGAAATTATGTTTGCAGGTCACAGGTAATAAAAACACAAAAATATGACACAGACTTGGAAGCATAACAATAAACAATAACACTAAGACCTAACAATAAAGGAATACTGATAAAAATAATGAACTGTTAGATCATGAACACTTTAGATTTAACTTTTGTTTTTTGCTATAAACAAACTTGATAAGATTGGATTAGTAGAGTAAAATCACTGGTAATAGAGAGATTACATAAAAAATTATAGCAGGTAAAATCAAAAACATTTGTTATTCTCAATTTAATTTTTTGGCACCAGTTGCCAATAAAAGTAATTTCATTGTCCTATCTCTAACCTTAGAATACACTGGCTTCATTACAATTAGACTTTCTGCAAATTTGAATTGTTTTTTATTCTAAAAGTGAAGGTCAAGCATTTTTTTCATGCCAGAATTTGACATTAAAATGATGTTATATGTTTATACAGGAGTTCTTCTTGGATATTTTATTGCTTTGTGGGTTTTTAGCGAGATATACACACGGAAGATTCAAAATAACTCCAATGAAGTCTCTTTCAAATTGATTAAACCTCCTTTATTTCCATGCTACAGTCATGTAGATCAATAAAGTCTTGATAATTGGAGGATTCACAACAGGTGTAGGAAGCACTCCATTTGATGTGTTTCAAAGGACTTGTGTTGATATTCAGTTTGACTCCCTACACAAGGCTTGTAGGCCAAAACGTGCTTTTTATTGATCTGCATGACTGTGCCATGGAAATAAAGACATTATGACAGAGATTGTCTTGGAGTTCTTTTGAATCATTGAGTTGAGAAATAATGGAGTTAAAACCATTTTGATTCAATCTAAAATAATAAATGCAATAGCTTAATATCTCAGTTGATCGTTTTAACTTAATATCTGTAAAATTGACAGAATTCTAACCTTTTTCAATGCAATCTTGATGGGGTCAACACCAAGAGTTAATTGATTGCAGATGTATACTTCCTGAGAGTTTCATTAAATCAGTCAGACAGGTTGACTTGAACAGTTAAAGGTAAAGTATTAAGCAAAACGCTCATGCATGATATAGCGCTCAGATTAAGAATGACTCTCAGCTACTACAACACCAAACTTAAGCTCGATTTCAATGAAATTGACTGATTTATAGCATATTTCTAAGTTGGCTCTTGAGTGAATGTCTCATTCAAAAATTTTAAATCTCAGAGAAGGAGGCTGAGAAACCACAGTTGGCCCTGAAAGTATGAAGTACACAATCAAATGTCTGTGACGGGTGAACGTTAGAGGTCACACAATCAGCTCAGCTCGTATTGTTTAGAAACACAAACTCGGCCCATTTAACACGTTGGGTAAAAGCAGAAAACCCGAGCCACATGGCATGCTTCACAGGCTCTGTTCAGCGAGTGTTGTTGTGCAGGATCAAAGCGTTCGCTAGTGCACTCCCTTCCAGTGAGATTTCAGTGCTGCGCAACTCTCAGCTCAGCTAAGGGATTAGGCCAGCCTTGAATTTAAAGGGGTGAGGAGGGGGTGGGAGTGAATTTTGCCTACAGGGGGTGGCATGTTTCTATTTATGGCATGAGCTGCATAAACTGAAGCTTTGTGTCTTGCAGGCATTCACTCAAGAAAAAAATAATACTGCAATGCAATTATGCATCGACACAAATTGAGCTCATATACAGGTATTTTTCTGCTGCCACATGTTGATTTAATTCATTTAAAACCAACAAAAAAAAAATCAAAACCTTTTTATTTTTTAGCTCAGTGACAACATATGTAGGGCATTATGTGTCTTTTTCATGCATATTCAGGCCTAAAACTTTATAATTAATTGGAGCCATGCTGCTATTCACTCTTTTGACTGTCATCTGGTGTGAAAAACAGGTGTTTCTGAGCTCTTCGTGGCTCCAGGCAGGTGTCAAAGCCACCAATCAAACCAGTTCTAAGTGCAGATTGACCAATTACACACCAGCTGTTCACAAAGGGTTGAAATATGGAGAGAGAGCAGCATGAGATAGAGACGTCTGATCTGAGCAGTTCTGACAGGAGTGGCATGCTGCCCATTTTTTAATAGTTGTCAAAATATAGACGGTTGATTGAAAAATTGATGGTTGATAAAATGTTCCTTTTAATATAATGGTACGAACAATCTATCATGTGATAGCCTTTACTTTTCCCCTGAAAATGTCATTACCGATACTTTTTATTTAAACTTTTTATTGAGCTGCTTCAGATCAACAAACAGATTTCAGAATCAAAACAGATGATTTCTGTTATTAGGGGCTATTCAAACCAACTTGGCTCTGTGTGAGACAGTAACCCCTAACTTAATACTTGTTGTAACAGGCCCGTCGTACGGTGGCCCCTAGAGACAAAACACATGCAAAAACCCAAAACACATGCAAATCAGAAAACATGCAAAACTCAAAGCACATGCAAATCAGAAAGCATTCAAAAACTGAAAACACATGCAAACCAGAAAGCATGCAAAAACTGAAAACACATGCAAACCAGAAAGCATGCAAAAACAGAAAACACATGCAAACCAGAAAGCATGCGAAAACCCAAAACACCACGGAAGTGCTCCAGGACGCTAGAGGGCAGCGCAGAGCTCGATTTACAAGATAAACAGGAAGTAATTTAATCAAACGTCCTTTTTTCCTTTTCCTTGACATGTTCACTTTTCACCTTCTGTCTGGGGCATCCAGGGGGTTTCAGAAATCAATGAAAATGTATGGGTTTTATCATTTTTCACTGGAAATCAGAGGTTGCGCTAGACTTTTTTCTTTTCCGTCATTTGACTGACAGGGTTTTAAAAATCCGATCATAATCTGTTTTTAATCGTCACTTATTAATTTTAAAAATTATAATAATTACTATTTCAGTAGCATTATTTCATTACTTTTAAATATTATTGCATGTTTGTTAATCTTTTCATCCTCCACTGATGTCACGGTTTGGAGAACCTGTTTAAAAGCTGCAGATCGCTCGGTTTCATTTACTTGATTGATCTAACACCGGGCCCATTTAGCACATAAATTCATAGGATTAGACTCTAAATTAGTCGATCTAGTCATCATATAAACATTTCTAAAAACTCTCCATTCGGAGTCGAGCGCTGCGCAGCATCAGGTGAGGTGCAGCTCTGTGCAGATCAGGTCTGACACCTGATGCGCTCTGGCGGACCAGTTCCTGTGGTTCTTCTGCTGCAGAGCGCAGGACGTGTGGATCACAGGTCTGCGCTCTGCAGAACCTCAGTCTGCTGGGCTACAGTGGTGGAGATGCAGCGCTATTTCTGCATCCTTGGTTCCAATTATTAGTGGGGACAATTAAGTGATAGCCAATGATGGTCTGATGGACGGGATGGCGCGCGCGCGCACACCTGTCAGAATGACCGGTGCCCATCAAATACGGAAAATTTCCAGTTAACGCGACCTCTGCTGGAAATAGACATGTACTTAAAGTAACTGGTGCGAATGAAGCAGTCCGTTTTGATTGTGACGTCCTTCTCATAGACAGAACAAACAACAGTTCACAGTATTTCCTTTGCAATATAACTTTAACACTACATCAAATGATTTTTGTG